>CM055270.1:10387524-10433593 GCA_029237695.1 Conchocele bisecta
CTTATAGCGCAGTTAGCGCTGCGCTTCGCTTTTATTTGCAGTTTACGCACGTTTGTTTCTTTAAGCTGCGAAAGAATTACCGCTTTACGCTGCGCTCTGCTGTCAAACCAGCGGACCGCTCTGCTTGACCAATGCGGCAATAAAATCGAAATAGTTGTGTTTTTCTGACGAAAAGATATATTTTCCTATCTGTATTTAGCCATTTAAAATCCAATAAAATATACATAAATAGTAGAATTAGGTGTATATATACGCGTAACGCTAAGTTTTTACCGCAAATAGCGAAAGAATGACCGCACAAACGGTATCGCGAAAGAATGACCACACAAACTGGACCGCGAAAGAATGACCGCACAAACGGTATCGCGAAAGAATGACCGCAAAAACTGGACCGCGAAAGAATGACCGCACAAACGGTATCGCGAAAGAATGATCGCACAAACGGTATCGCGAAAGAATGACTGCAAAAACGGGACCGCGATTGGACCGCAATTAGACTGCAATTTCAGAGGGGACGAATTGCAATTCAAGGACCGCTGGATTGCAATTCTTGGTAAGAGAATCGCAGGCGGGTATGTACTATGCTATTTATCATTTGTTGATGGACACAATTACTTCCATCCGTATTCACACTGAGATTACATGACCCCCATAATACATGCATATGACCGCGTCTAATTTTCCGCAAAGCAGGATGCGTGTGACATCCGAGAGAGGATGGATTCACTGTTGTACTCACAATATAATAGAGGTTTTGTAGGAAAGTATTTTTCACGTATTTAATATCACAAACTTATCAAAATAGCAACTTCCATATAAGATATGACAATACGATGACACCTCATACTAATATATACTGGCTTCGGAACAAGCAGTATGTTGTGCCATCCTGCTATTAACTGTAGTTAATTGTCTAAGCCATACTGGCTATTGAGCACCGTAGTAATAACAAATATACAAATAATATGACAATGCAAACACTATGACTTATAGTTGACATGAGTAGCACATGATATGGCATATATACGCATTCGCTTTATACGTACGTTCAACGTTCCAACGAATATCCTAGAACAATCGTCGTTAAGAAGACGATTATCGCTCTGAATACAGAGTATTCGAACATATTTCGTTACACATAGAATATAAGCTCATAAATATAAAATATACGACATAGGTTAAGTGCAGCGTTGAATATTTCGATTAGTACCGCCCCCCTGCCATACTTAGTGTACACCCAAGGACATGTGTGCTCTTGTTTTCCAGGTATCCAGTGTCTACATGGTTTATACTTTGCAGTTTACACTTGTTTAAAACATGTGCTAATATTGTAGAATATGCTAATATGTAGAGAAACAACCCAGTTTGGTGACTTTCCAGATGAGGAAACTTTAGTTATTACAATGACTAAATTACTTACAATAACCAGTCGCTGTTTCAACTCGCACACTGACTTCTGAATATATATGAGCTTATCATAGGATAATCAAATATTTTTTTCTCGTAAATGAATGATCGTTCTTATGCAGTGTATGTATCAGGTTAACACGAATATGAACTCAATTGATGGAAACATGTGAAATGAATTGCAGATATCTTTGTAGCTACTTGTAATATGTTTTTGCATATATACATGTACCAGTACAAACCGATGAGAATTGCACCGACGAAAATTAATTCAGTCTATGAAGATGTCAGGAATATCATCTCCTTCAAACGTGCCATTGCTACAGCACGTCATACATACAGCACATTGGCAGGGCAGTCAAACATGGTTAGACTTGTATAGCCCAGATATTAGTCCCTGATATGGGATACCCATGAGCACTCTATAAACCCATTTAATGTGTGTGGATACTAAGTCATGTGAGCGAATCCTTATAACCACAATGGCAATTCTTTCAAAGAATGTTAAAAAATATGCGTACATGTTTCAATTAAGCCAAATATTAATGTGTGTGGCTTTGTCACAAGTTGATCCTGGGGAAATAGTTTTATTGTGCAGACCATGTTGAAATAATTACCGTAATGTTGTTGTTTTATATAAGGCAATATTAATAATAGCTGAAAATGTTGGATTATTTGGTGCTCTTACGTAAAGTAATGAAATTGTGCATCAAAACAAAGTTCTTAACATACATTGGTTTTATGAAAAGGCAGTTTGGTGGCAATTTTTAAATTTAAAGATGATAGTGTATGCGAAACTGTATCAATATACTTCTTACTATATACCATGAGGTGAAATGATAGGCATATATATATAAACTTACGCTTATACGTGTCAAATAGACTAGCCTATCTGAAAACGTATCTTTCTGGCGGCCATCTTGAAAATATGACCGCCATGCGTGGACAAAAATAATATTTTTCTAATAGCAGCATGTATAATAGCTATTACATGTAGTTCGATCTTCTGAGCAATTTATACCATTACCGGGTCAATGGTAACTTCAGATTATCCTACGGCATCTTTATCAACTAGCGGCACAGTGTTATGAGGCCGTGTCATAGTTGCGAAACGTGACTTCTTGCAATCTACTCCCGTACCGTCCGTAGCCAGTATGGGAGTAGATTGCAGGAGTTACTGTTAAACGGTATTTATTTAACCAGTTGAACTGATTATCGTGAAATAATGCAAGTGTGATTGGGTCCTTCCGCTAAACAAACGAGTGAGCGTAGCGAAACGAGTTTGTTTAGCGGTAGGACCCAATCACGAGGGCATTATTTCAAGATAATCAGTTCACCTGGTTAAATAAATATTTTCTTAATTTCACATATGATTTGTCATGAGAACAAAGCGAATCAAGCATAAACTTTGGCCAAGAGTTATGCGAATTAATTTCTGGAGGAGGGCCGTAGTTATGACGACTGTCTTGAGATTCAGAGGTGTGTCTCATAACGTGATTTGATTGGTCGTCGACTGAAACACGTCATTGTGACGTTATTGACGTCATTTCTCCATATATAGTAAACTACTGCTGCCCAGTGGCAGTGGTGTAATTCACCGTTAGATTTCTGAAAAATACCGGCTGAAATGTAAGAAATAGTGATAACGCTACCAGCTATAACTGCCTGTATGGAATTAATATGTTTAGAAAGTCAACATGAGACAGTCACGGTGGTGACGTAGCTGCCCACCACCCCCTATAATATAAGCTGTACCTACTGTCTGTTCCAGGTTTTTCTTTTTCTGCCGACGAACTTTTGGCACATTAAATCTAAAATAATATTTAAATGTAAGTACTTACTCACCACTAACATAAAAGTCACACTCCCCAAAAATGTTGTTTGATGAAATTCCATCAAATATTGATTTTATAGAGATAAAACGATTTTTCTATGGAGTAATATATACAATGGGGGTTCTGGGCCAATTCACCCTCTGCAATGGGTCGGATAGGAACGCCATTGCTAAGGTAAACAACAGCATGACAACGGCGGTCGTATAGGAACGCCGTTTAACTGCGCCAGAAATCAGCCGAATGTCGGGGATATCCGAATGTCGGGGTTCTGGGCCACTTCACCCTCTGCAAGCGGTCAGATAGGAACGCCGTTGCTAAGGTAGACAACAGCATGACAACGGCGGTCGTATAGGAACGCCGTTTAACTGCGCCAGAAATCAGCCGAATGTCGATATAACTTAAGCATGCCTTAAATTTCCGCTCTTTATACTACCAGCACCCTTTCCCGGAGCAGTCATGTCGCTTGCTAATTATTGTGTCGGAACGACAGCCAAGGTGCGATCCCAACGGACGGCCCACACCCTCGCCGACCAAAGGAATCGCCCCGTCGCTCCGAGCGCAAGACGAACGATGCACATGGCTCTACCATAAGTGGACCGGGCCTCCTTTTAGACATCTAAACACATTGTATTACCCGTACTGGTAGGTATACCTGAAGATGATGAAAAGCAACAACAATTGCCAGTGGCTCATTCTGGGCTCCACAGAGTTCTGCTGTAGGAGCTGTGTGAGTATTGTAAGGTGCATCTGGCTAGGCTGCTGAAAGGTCCTGCAACCCAGCCGTGTGGGTTTGGCAGAGGTGTTAAAAACAGCTATTTGTTGTGCCAGGGGTGTGGGCATCGTCGCGCGCTCAAGTGAGATTGTATGTGGAGCGCTAGGGCCATCCAAATATAATTTGCCCGGTTGGCGGCTATAGAAATTCCCAATTACAAACGTGAGGCCTGTTAGGTATACCCATCCAGTATGGCTACTATGGATGAATTCATCGAGCAGCTGCTTGCAGAATTGCCGTTGTCAAGAATACCATGGATGAGCGCATTCCGGAAGAGGCGAAGAGGCGACTACTGAAGCCCCTGCTTCCTGGCAGCTACAGGCCTTCCCGCGAAACCTCGGTTAAGCGTCCAGAGGAAACGGAATGCCATTCAGAAGGAGTTTGACCGTATACCCCCTCAGAAATCAATCCGAACAACACAAGACTACCAGAAGGAGATCATACAGCTGTTCGAACAGAGAAATGCGGATGGGCTAGTCTTCATGCAGACCCCCCTGAAGTTTATGAGCGGCTGGCAAATTGAGGTCCCCCAGGGGCACCCCTTTGTCGCATACCCCAGAGACTTCATAGAGGGCGTGCGCCCCCAGATCAACCAGACACTTATCTAAGAGATCCAGGCTCTCAATGGAGTCAAGTTTCAACTAGCACTCAAGGTTCAGCTTCGAAAAGAAAATACGGCACATATGGCAGTGAGGAGTACACAGACCCTGTGCTCCGCTACAAGCAGGAGGCACTTCTACAGGTTGGTGAGATCGACGAGGAGCTAGACAAGGCATACCCCCGCCTCCTGGAGATGCTCGAAAGATGGACACAGAGAGGCTCAGGATGGGCTGTTGATAGTCACCACTCTATGGCTGGATATCGCCAGGTATCAGCCACTGAGAGGGGGTTCCTACATCCCACTACCAGCGGCAATGAGACATAAGAATGCCGTAGTAAGTGTCAAAAACAAGGATGACCACTGCCTGAGATGGGCCCTCCGATCAGCTATGTTTCCAGTTGCTCATGGAAACCACGGCTACAGGCCCACACAGTATCCCACAATGGATGGCATGGACTTCACACGGATTGACGCCCCCACACCTATCTCCCAAATCCAGAAGGTTGAAAAACAGAACAACCTGGCCATCAATGTATTTGGCTGGGAAAAGCGTGTTTTCGTTCACAGCCTCAGGAAGCAGCATGAATATATCCCAAGGATACACCTGTTGTTGATTGAGCAGTACGACATGCTGCACTACACGTGGATCAAAAACCTCAACCGGCTTCTGTACGACCGGTCCAAGCACCGGGAGCGCAAGCACTTCGGTGAGAGATGCCTCCACGGTTACTCAAGGGAAGACCTCATGCAGGACGACACGCCCGAGTGCCTCACCACCAATGTCGAGGGGCCTGAGCCCGACCCCACGAAGAGCAACACCCAGAAGACGCAGAAACACGAGACGTGCAGCTACTGCTACGTTCTCATCCGCTGTGATGGTCAGGCAGAGCCGCCGGTGGAATATCGAGGGCCCAACACAGCGGAGCACTTCCTCCGATCAACCCAGGAAAAGGAGCGCAGGATCAAGGTTGTGTTGGCCAACCCCACACCCATGCGGATGACCCGGGAGGATTGGCAAGCATATAACAAAGCCACTACATGTCATGTTTGCAGCAAGCCACTGGAAGAGAACTCCGTCCGCGACCACTGCCATATAAACGGGAAATACCGAGGCGCCGCCCACAACGCCTGCAATCTAAAGCTGCGGCTGAGTGCAAAGACCACGGCCATACCGGTGGTGTACCAGAATATGAGAGGCTATGACTCCCACCTCCTGATGTAAGCCATATCTAAGGTGGAGAGTAGGGTCACATGCATCCCCAACAACACGGAGAAGTACATCTCCATCTCCTTCGAGCAACTCCGGTTCATCGACAGCGCCCAGTTTCTGATGGCCTCCCTGGACAAGCTAATCGAAGCCAACCCGCCCGAAGCCTTTCGAATAACGGCCAGGCTCGAGCCCAGCCGAGAAAGGCGCGATCTCCTGCTGCGCAAGGGCATCTACCCGTACGAGTACATGGTACACGGACTCTTGGGAGCGGTTCGCTGAGCCCAAGCTCCCACCCCACCAAAGGAATCAGTCTATAGCAAGCTGTCCGACGAACATACATCGGAGGCCGACTACGCTCACGCACAAAGGTTGCCGGACATTCGGATGCCGTATAATGGGGGATTACCACGACCTCTACAACCGTAGTGATGTGCTCCTCCTGGCAGACGTTTTCGAGACCTTTCGGAAGACCTGCATGCAGCAGTATGGACTACACCAGCCCCGGCCTCTCATGGGACGCGTTGCTGAAAAATACTGGCGCTGAGATCGAACTTCTGACAGACTTTGACCAGCACATTTTCATCGAGAAGGGGATGCGCGGTAGAATCACTATGATCTCGAAGTGCTATGCAAAAGCCAATAACCCCCAGGCCGAGGATTGTGACCCTTCCAAACCCAACAGCCACATCCTCTGCCTGGACGAAAACAACCTCTACGGGTGGGCAATGAGCCAGCCCTTGCCTACGGGTGGTTTCAAGTGGATAGAGGATTTACAGAGCTTGGAGGGGGTCATAGCAGGTCATCGGCTCAGAGGGCTATATCCTCGAGATGGATCTGGAATACCCGCCAGAGATGCCCGAAGGGGCTTGCACCGACAGAGGTTGACAAGTTGGTCCCCAACCACCGCGACAATGAACGCTATGTGCTCCACTACAAGAACCTGCTGCTCTACTTATCTCTGGGCATGCGCCTGAAAAAGGCTCATCAAGTGTTCTCCTTCCACCAGAGACCGTGGATCGAGCCCTACATCAGGATGAACACCGAGCTCCGGAAGGGCACAAACAGCGACTTCGAGAAGGACATGTACAAGGTCATGTCATGAACAACTCTGTATTCGTCCAAACGAGGAAGAAAAGCTGCGGCGCCTTATCGATGATGACCTTGCAGCGATAAAAATGCCCAAGAGCCGCATGGTGCTCAATCGGCCTGTGCATGTGGGCATGAGCATCCTCGATCTCTCCAAGCACCTAATGTACGACTTCTACTACAACGACTTGAAGGTCCAATATAGGGACAGCTGCCAGCTCCTCTACACAGACAGAGACTCCCTCCTCCACGAGATCCAGACCGAGGACGTGTACAAGGACATGTCGCCACACAGCCACCTCTATGACACGACCGACTACCCGAAGGACCACTCACTCCACTGCACGGTGAACAAGAAGGTCCTATGCAAAATGAAGGATGAGTGCGCCGTGCGCCCCATCGCCGAATTCGTTGGTTTGCGTCCCAAGATGTATTCGATCCTGGAGGCCGGCGGAAAAAATATCAAGAAGGCCAAGGGAGTGATGAAGACGGTCGTGAAGAAGCAAGTCCGCCACATGCAATACAAGGAGGCCCTCTTCGGCAAGAAGACATTCGGCCACGGGATGGATGTGTTGCGGTCCGACCGCCACCGCATCTACGCCCAGCGACTGAACAAGGTTTCCTTGTCCCCCTTTGACAGCAAGCGCTGGATCAATGAAAATGGGGTAGACAGCCTGTCATATGGCCACAAAGATGCAAAGTCACAGAAGGACGCCTTTATCGAAGAGCATCTAGCGCTGTAGAACCCCACCTGGTGGCATCACTGTGTAAGGAGGCACCACAAGAAGCTCTTCCCTGACGAATCCGCGACAGGGCTCATCAGAAGAATCCAAATAATAGAGCATGGGTTCTTCAGGCTTGGTAACCGAGCGTCCAAATCGATACACCTGGAGGGACCACTCGGGGTCCGTAGAGCGTTGGTGGCCACCCTCCAGTTCACCAGGCTGGTAGAGATAACGAACACCAACAGCCGAGGGGAGTTTCTGCTCCTCCAAACCAACAGGCCGCCCGGCGACCACAGAGGAGTGTTTGCGGGGTAACGTTTTGACATTGATGGCGTCAGAGGGCTTCTTGCAGATCAATCTAGTCACCTCACCATTCAGTGCAGAGACCACGGCGGGCAGCCTGGCCACCCACTGGTCGCGTATGAGGGTCTACAAGCTATTGGGCATATTGCTGTCCGAACAGCCGCTCAGCCGCGTCTTACCGATACCCCGTGCTTGGCCAGCAGCTGAGAGACTGCGCCCGTGAATTCGTGCCCGGGGTCAACCTGGAGAAGCTTTGGCCATCTAAGGTAGCTCCGCTTATAGATGCGGGAAAGAGCTTCAGCAACCTCATTGGCCTCCTTCGTGGTCAGCGTCTCAGCATCCTTATAGCGGGAGGCCACGTCAACGACTTTCAGGGCGTACTTGTACGTCTTGCGACATTTTGGTAGCAATCGTGAGAGAGAAACAGGAGGTCGGCTTGGTGGACTTCGTTTGGCACCGGCACGTCGAATTTCAGGCGTGGAATACTGCGCACCGCGGGCAAATACATCTGCCAGAGATGGCCTGCTTCTTCAGCCAGTCCTTGGCAGCGTCATTCCGAGGACGACGAACGCGATCTTGCGGTATTTTTGTTCATCTGACCGCACATAGAAGTCTGAGAGCTGGGGCTCGGTATCCAGCTGCGCGTGAATTTTGCTTTTCAGCGGAAAAACCAGTGCGTACTCGTGGATGGCGGCGTCGACGTCCCGGAAAGTTTGCACTGCGTGACTCTGGCGGCGAAGTTCCTCGTTGATCCAGTCCAGACGGTCAGTCAGTTTTCGAGACTATGTTGCCTGAGCGACATAGAGTTTTTCAACAGCTAAATCATGGCGCTTGCGCTCCTCATCTACGTCAGAGCTTCGCAGAGTCGAGAGTAGAAAGAAAGTTTGCTACCGCTGAATGTCAATGCATTCACCACAGCACCACCTACGAGCATTGCGATCGAAGTCATCGTTTTATTTCCATATATCAGCCGGTATAATTCCAGCTTTAACTAGATAATCTCGGGTCCCAACTGCGGCCGCTACATCTAAGGTCACAAGACCTACATCTCTCGCCGTCATGTCCAACTTTGGCGCTCCCCCCCCCCCCCCAGGCCATCTTTGATAGTCGAGCAAACCCGATACTGAGGCTCGATAACGGCATGATATACCGCATTCAGTATCATTTTACCATCGTATTAAGCCATAGTCGTATGACAGTTACTGCATATGAAAGGGGTAGCAAGCAATGTTTAAATTGTTCGCAACCGACTTCGGAACCGCAGCATGAACCGCAGCTGGTTGTCGCGAAAGGCAAATACAACTACAAACCCACCAACAACTCACGGGATGTTCCAGGTCGGCGCCTCTTCCTTCGGAACATGGTGCGGTTCCCGCTGTGGTTCTACAGGAGTTCCGACTGCGGAGCCTTGCGAGTCGTTCGTTTCGACTATGAACTGTTTGGCCTCTCGAAGCTCGGCGAGCATTTTATGTTGCTTAGCTTTCCGGGCTGCAGCCCCTGCCCGCCCTGCTGCTTGTCTTTTAGAGCCTTTACGTCGCGGCCGGTCCAGCGCTGTCTCCGTCTCGCCAATCACTCTTGTAGGCGCGTCGTGCCCCTCCGGTGCCGACATTTTCTGACCTCGCCTCTTCGTCAGGTATGGTCCGTGGGCATACGTGTCCAAAATGGCAGTGCTTAGCTGTGGTCAACACAGTTGTCAGCGGTGCTAGAACATACCAAATTTGTGACAAATTACACAGCAAACTCAACTTAGCGCATGCCCAACAAAGGGGTCAGTCTCGAGGTCGTCAACCAATCCCGATTGATTCTGGATTGGCAGAAACATACTTGCTGCTGCTGCATAGAGCTGAATGGCTGCTACCCCTAGGGTTTTTGTCATCGCCGCGCCTAACCGCGATTCGTATCGGACATACCATTTCTCAATGTCTGCGTCTGCTATATTATAAACCTGGTCGGCTGTGAGACGTCGCCTTAGATACTGCTCGACCTTCCCCCTACAGCCAGTGCAGCAAGCCGTTGACGCCGCTCTGAAGTAACGGGCGATGTTGCTGTTTCCTCTGTCATTCCGACAGTCGTTCCGACCGTCGGCACGACTGCATCTTCCAGCATATGATCGAGAAGTTCGTCGCAGTTCATTGTACGCAGTGCTATTCTGACTCGTCCCCTCTGTCTAATATATTGCAAAGCGCACCACCAGAAAATTATGATCACTGTTATGCTTGTGGCAGAGCAACAAATTGCTTCCCACATTTTAGTCAGCAAATCACACCAGCAGCTTATCACACAGCTGAACAGTGCTTATCACAAGCTAAGCTGCGTTTAGCACTTCGTAAGTAATAGGTTGATCAGTATTTAACAGAAGTTTGGTGTTCCTGGTTTCTGAAAGCATCTGCCGAACCTCCAGCCGCTCCTCCCGTGTTGGGATGACGTCATTCTCTCGAAGGCAGTCATCGAAGGAGTCTCGGTTCTTGCAGTGAAAGTGGGCGACCCATTTTGTTTGCTCGCGCAGATCCCTGAGGACGGCGTTGTACTTCTGAATGGAGATCCAGACGCTTTGCTCCCGAAAATACCGACCCGAAAATGCGAGCTCAGAGAGCATGTCATTCTTTTTGGTCATCGCTGCCTTGGCTGAGAAGTAGTCAATCACGTACAGGGTGGGCTCGCAAGTAATCAACGACGTAGACATCAGGGTCAGCCCAGCTCCATGGGCGCTGCTGATAAGTCTTGTTGTGCCGCATAGTGGGACACAGGACCACACTGTGTTGAAAGACATCGCAAGTCTAGGATAAAAACTGTTTTTTCCGCATCCAGTCTATCCGCATATTATGGCAGAGTGGGTGTCATTCGGTAGATGATCCTCAATATAAAGCTGAGACGAATCGGCCATCTTCGATGTTGAGTTGTGCATATGTGATGAGATACAGGTACACGTTCAATGGTCCATCGCCGTCTGCCTCTTTGGCTATCTGGATCGTCACACCCACATTCATTGTATTAAGTCATATACGTTCACAGTGTATTGTAAATATTGTAAATGCTATTGCGACCAGGATAGACCAGATCAGACAGTTCTGCTCTAAATGCACTGATTTATACGTCAGTAAGCTGCAATAAGGACATGGTGTGAAGTATAATTTATTTAAATCACTGATGCTTTGGGTCAGCCTGTGGAATCCTACAGTCTGATTAGAGTATACAGTGTTTATTATTAGTACTGTAATACTGTGAGTCTGCACAGGAATATAATTGGCAATCAAATGTTTGTTTACTAATGGTAAATAACTATGAATGACGTCTGTATTCACATGTACGGCTGTAAAGCGGTTGGGTACACTAGATATAGTGGCTGTTCATTAATGTGGTGTATCGCATTTTCCGATTTATGCATTCCATCAGCCCCCTTCTTCCAATTAGTGAAAATATCTTTGTGTACATTTACATTTATCATGTTTCATCATTGTAATATATGATGATGTTTAGTATTGCCATGCAATCATGATATTGATTTCATGTGCACTACTGTGACTATTATTGAGACTATAACACGTTACATTCTGGTAACAACACCGTTGGTGTTTTGTAGTCCACACCAGTACACCAGCCAGGCAGCCAGCCAGTCAGCAACGAGCGACGGCACGTCCATACTTTGTGTATGCGTAGAACCAGTACGCAGTACATATTTATTTATTCTGGAGTCCACGACACGACACCGTGTACCAGCGGGGACTCTGCTCCGCGTGGACCAAGGGCGTATTCGTGTGGGGCATCATTCCGGTGACGTCATTCCGTCCAAGGACGTGATGAATCACTAAGGACGTTCACCGATGTGTTATTGGTCCCATCCGCCCAAGTAGGCTCTGTATCCTATAGTTACAAGTAACTTTACGACGTCATTAGAACGTCACTCCCATCATGGCGGAAGCCGGAGTTAATTAACTGAACTCTAACATTGGATCTTGATCCTGATCATGATGACGTATACTGTTGAACTACACCTACCTGTTACAGAATCGTGGATGTGTCTTGGTTGTGCAAGTGCCTGTGGCGGTGGCTACTAGGGGACGTTGTCCGTACTGACATTATCAGCCATTATTTGTGCATTTCATTTATGTAAATACATCATCATTGTAAAAATATACCTTGTTGTCTCTGTCCACAACGTGCTTGGTGTTCCATCCCTTCAGTAAACTAGCCCGGTGTCACCCTGGCGTGACAGGGTCACCGCACTATTTAAACATATTCCCCAAAATAGTGCGGTGACCCCCACTACCCCCTATCCCATGTTTATTCGTTTAAAAGTTAGAGAGCATATATATAGTCTTTGATCGTGTTATTGAAATTATTGTTGGTCGTTTGTTTTCCCATAATCTTGCTGTAAAGTGTTGTTTTTGTATTGAATATTGAGTGGATGGGGTATATTTGTTTCAAGATATTTCCAAAAATAGTACGGTGATCCCCATTTTTATATTTTTAAAACATAGATCACATAGATATACACGTTTTGTTCAACTTTTATTAAATTATTGTTGGTATATTTTTCTTTTATAAGCAAGTAGAGAACATGCTGTTTTTGTACTGAGTGTGTGCGGTAATATTTTTTTTTTTTCAAAAATATTTCCAAAAATATTACATGTACGATGACTCACCATTTGTATTGTTTTAAGACTTGGATCACACACATACAATCTTTGTTTTATGAAATTATTTTTGGTCAATTTTTATTTTCAAGAAATTTATTTTTTTTGTACTGAAAATAGAGTGGGTGGGGTATATTATTTCAAAATATTTCCAAATATTCTACTTTGACCCAGCTTTCTTACTTTTTTTAAACTTTGGTGACATAAATATACATTGTTTATTTGCTTTTATGTGAGTTTAGTAATGCTCGGTAAATAGTACTATGCAGAATTTATCTAAAATATTCAATATTTCATTTGTTTGGCACATCGCCATGCATTGAAGCTGGCAATCATCTATAGCGTTTCTTTCTTTAATTGTGTCATTTGCATATTTGTGATAGTGACCTTACTATCAGTTTTAATAATTCGTGTTATTTGAGTTGGATGGGACTGGGTTCCAGCAGGGACCATACATACATGATACAACATTCTTCGTCCCAGGTCCCAATGAAAGCATTTTATTGCCGTGACTGATGTCATACATATTCGTTTCGTTGTATACATACGTATAGACCTGCTAGCACTTTGATGTTTTAATCAACAACACGGAATACAGTTTACGCATGCGTCGACAACTGGAGAAAGTGTCACCGCCACCGGGTCACACGAAGAGTGTTGTTTAATGCGTGGTTATTTACCCGTTTGCGTATAACTTGTATACTTCTTCTGTAGCTAGGATCAGTGAATAACAGGGCATAACATGGCGTGTTTACGGTCTGTGTTGTCTAACTGCCGGTTTGTGATTTCGCCACTTTCTGTCCTTCCTCGAGTCACTGTCACAAATGGAGTTCGTATTTTGGCTGCACCCAACCATGTTGATATTTGTGGCGGCCCTGCAAGGCCAAGTTCTCGATACACGAATGGTTCCAATAACGAAGGTCACTACTCGGGAAGATGGCGACGAATCGTGACAGGTGTTATAACTGCTACAGGTAAAGTGTCAATTTACCATTAAGTTTGATACATTTCAAAGTGTTTAATCAAACAGAAAACTGAGGTAAATTCGTCACCAAAAAACGATAATTATTATGAGGTACGGCGGCCGTACCATCGTATATTGAATTGAAACATCTAGCGGCGGTACGACAGCCTTTATTTAACATACGGTATTTGTATATTTATGTCAGATATATATTCTGTACTTACTATAAATACATGTTGCTATATCTCTATCAGTATAACTTAACCATTTACTCCAAATACACGTATGCCCATTTCATTATGCACAGTTGTACAATCTGCACTCCTGCACAATTCATGCACTGAATCTACACTAATGAACATATAGGTTAACTTAATCTTTGGAAAAGCATGCTTAAGCCCACTTTTGTGACTGTCCATATTTCATCTCAGATTGGGCGAATACAAAACTATGGGGAATTTTAATATATTTATTCTGAAAAACAGGGAATTTTAATATATTTATTCTGAAAAACACATATGAAGTTGTGTCTGGATAAATGGGGCTTATGGGATTTGTGACCAGTGTATCTATATTACTTGTTAGAAGCATTCCAGGTGTTTCGTTGATGGAATGACGAACAATGCAGATCCTGAATTATCAGGATGTGCGGATGCAAAGGCCTACTGGATATGCACTGGCCATACAACCCATGAGCCCCATTTCTTCAGTCACAGCCCCATTTACAAGGAAAATATGCTCACTAGTCCATCAAATCATTTACAATTAAATTATTACCATGTATATTTATATCCCTCCCCCCACCCCCCCCCCCCCCCCCCCCCCCCCCCCCCCACCCCCCTCCCCCCCCCCCGTATAACTGGAGTCAGGTTGTCCGTCCGTCCGTCCGTCCGTCCGTCAATAAACGTCACTAAACTTAACATCAGATAAATATGTTATAACTTCTATTTCCTTCATCTAAAATGCTTACTATTTCACACATGCATTCCTGTAAGGCTCTACTACCATGCTGCGCCAAATCCACGACCGTCCAACCCGCGTTGATCCCAAGGTCAAGGTCAAATACTTGGGTCTCTTTACAAAACTTAACATCAGAGAAATATGTTATAACTCCTATTTCTTTCATTTAAAATTCTTAATATTTCATACATGCATTCCTCTAAGGCTCTACTATCATACTGTGACAAATCCCCGCTGATACAAAACTTCACATCAGAGAACTCGGTTATAACTTCTATCTCCTTCTTCGGATCTGCTTCACATTTCACACACGCATTCTCCAATGCCACTAGGCATGTAGCTTCCTTATGATGAGTAAATGCGCAAAGTTTATTTCGATTTTTGATTCGACCCCACGGGTCATGGATTATCTCCCCCTTGTTGACCCTACTAGCTACATACATGAAGCTTGTAGCGCTTCCTTATGATGAGTAGATGCGCAAAGTTTATTTAGATCTTTAATTCGACCCCCGGGTAATCGATTGTCTCCCCTTTTCGACTGTTTGCATTGTAACTTGTAAACCTTTTAAACCATACTAGCTACAGACCTGAAACTTGGTATGTAGCTTCCTCATGATGTTTAGATGCGCATGGATTATCTCCACTTTTTGACTTTTTCACCATTTTCCTTTGTAACTTGTAAAAGTTCTTAAAAACCGTAATAGTTGGAGGCTTGATGCTTGTTATGTAGCTTCTTTATGGTGTGTAGATGCACAATGTGAATTTCTATTGTTGCTTTGACACTGGGTCATGGATTATCTCCCTCTTTTGAACTTGGAATTTTGCCTTGTTTACTATCAAAGCGGTATGTGGGGCATCCGTGTTCTATGAACACATTTTCTAGTTAACCAGTAAAACCATTATTTGTTTAACGATAAAAAAAAAACTGGTACCAAATTGTTTGAATAGATTAATGTATCGGACCTGAACCGCCAATGCAAGTCAAAGATTTATATTTCGTATGAAAAACGTCAAATATTCTTGGATAGATGGCCGAGCTCTCAAATCGGTGAAATTTGGTTTCACAGACTTGCAGCACGATATTCATTGGCTGACACACATGTGACATCCAATAATAGCGTGACGGAGGATGTCGTAGTGGATTTTGACACGTCGCGGAAAATGGCTATGCAATCAAATGGCGCGCCACGCGTGTAATAACGCTTTGAGGACTTGCCAGAAAATCTCGCAATTGTATGGATGTTAATGTCTTAAATATAGGAAGAGATAAATGTAGTTCACGTATTATATTGGTTACAGCAGATTGATATATGTCTCCTGAATCGATAGAACCCGAATTTGGAGTTTGTGGTTGAACATTGATGATATAATAGGTCTGAAAGCAACGCATGATGCACATTTTATTGGCCAAATATTGAAAAATGTTTCTTTCCTTTGTTTCTTTGAGGATATTTTAACATAATTGTGTATATAATTGACGATTTCTGTCGTGTGTAATGATTGAGCATTAGTTGTTGCACAAACAAATAAACAAATTATGTGGGATTTTACCATATGAAACATAACTGATAATTGTATCCCCCGGACTCCGTCGGGGGATACTATGGATTTGACAGCGCGCCGCGTCCGCGTCCGCGTCCGCGTCCGCGTCCGCGTCCGCCGCAGACACTTCTTGTCCGGAGCATAACTCGAACACCCTTTGGAATATTTTCATGAAACTTCACGCATGCATAGACCACGACCCGAAGGTGTGTCGCGCACAAGAATGACAACTCTTGCATAGCTAATTTTTGAGTTATCTCCCTTTTTTGTTTCTCGCACTGATTTCGTGTCCGGAGCATAACTCCACCACCCTTTCGAATATTTTCATGAAACTTCACACATGCATAGACCACGACCCGAAGATGTGTCGCGCACAAGAATGACAACTCTTTCATAGCTAATTTTTTAGTTATCTCCCTTTTTTGTTTTGGTTTCGCGCACTGATTGACCATAACTCGACCACCCTTTGGAATATTTTTATGAAACTTAACACATTCAATTAGACCACGAACCGAAGGTGTGTCGTGCACAAGAATGACAACTCTTGCATAGCTAATTTTTTTAGTTATCTCCCTTTTTTGTTTCGCGCACTGATTGACCATAACTCGACCACCCTTTGGAATATTTTTATGAAACTTAACACATTCAATTAGACCACGAACCGAAGGTGTGTCGTGCACAAGAATGACAACTCTTGCATAGCTAATTTTTTTAGTTATCTCCCTTTTTTGTTTTCGCTCACTGATTTCCTATCCGGAGCATAACTCTACCACCCTTTGGAATATTTTCATGAAACTTCACACATGCATAGACCACGACCCGGAGGTGTGTCGCGCACAAGAATGACAACTCTTGCGTAGCTAATTTTTCAGTTATCTCCCTTTTTTGTTTTGCGCACTTCTACAAACTGGACAATAATGCATGAAGACCTGTTTTCCTCGTCTGCTCTGTATACCTTTTCTCGTGTGCTCTGTACACCTTACCTGTAGAGAGAACAATAGAAACTGGGAGAACCATTGCTAAGCATGGGCTAGCATGTGCAGATGTCCAGTGCTTGACCACTGCTGACCAGGTAATTTATACAGGTAAATCACTACATTGGGTACTGTGTTGAAAAATATTGTGGCATTATGTGGAACCTCTGCAGATATATGTAGATAAATATAGGACTATTAAAAAAAATCTGGTCTCCAATAGCAAGCATTATTATTTTTAAACTTTTTTTTGTCATTTTTTTTTTTTTTTTTTTCATTATTTTTTTTTAATTTTCTTTTTTCAAATTATTTTTCAATTTGACTGGAAAAAAAATCTGGGCTCCAGTAGCAAGCATTATTATTTTTAAACTTTTATTTTCATTTTTTTTTTTTTTTTTCATTTTTTTTTCGTCATTTTTTTTTTCAATTATTTTTCAATTTTTGTCCAGTAGCATAAGGTCGTAAGTGCTATATACAGACTATTCACCTGTGCATGTGCTAGCATGTGCAACTGACCACTGACCACTTACAGGTAATTTATACAGGTAAATGATTATATTACATTTCCGTAAACTGTGTTGAAAATATTGTGGCATTATGTGGACCTGTGCAGATATATGTAGATAAATATAGGACTATTAAAAAAAAATTCTGGGCTCTAGTAGCAAGCATTATTATTTTTATTTTTATTTTTTTATTTTTAACTTTTTTTCCCTTTTTTTTTTTCATTTTTTTTTTCAAATTCTTTTTCAATTTTTGTCTAGTAGCATAAGGTCGTAAGTGCTATATACAGACTATTATCATATAATAAAACAATTATTGACTAGCGAGCCATAGAATATAATCTGATATTCTATGGTTCACTAGTCAATAATTGTATAATATGTTCGGGCCAGTGAAAATTGCTTTCGGGCCCAGGCTCGAGGTCAAGGCGGGGACAAGGCGAGGCATCTGATTCCGCGAATTCTTGTTTACTTATCTCCCTTTGTTGTTTCGTGCTCTGATTTTGTATCCAGAGCATAACTCGAACACGCATATACGCATTGCTCTCTAATGGTCTTCTACCGCCCTGTGCCAAATCCACGTTCGTTCTTCTGCCCCCGTCAAGCCCAGGGTCAAGGTCACATACTTAGTGCTTCAAAAACATTAACGCTTGGGGTAAATATCTTATACTTTCTGTTTTCTTTCATGGATCATGGATCATCTTCATATTTCATATACGCATTGCTCTAATGGTCCTCTACCGCCGCCCTGTGCCAAATCCACGTTCGTCCTGCCCCACCCCTCCAATCCCAGGGTCAAGGTCACATACTTGGTGCTTCAAAAACTTTAACGCTCAGGTAAATATCTTATAATTTTTATTTCCATTCACGGATCAACTTCATATTTCATATACGCGTTGCTCTAATGGTCGTCTACCGCCCTGTGCCAAATCCACGTTCGTCCTGCCCCCGCCAAGCCCAGGGTCAAGGTCACATACTTAGTGCTTCAAAAACTTTAACGCTCAGGTAAATATCTTATAATTTTTATTTCCATTCACGGATCAACTTCATATTTCATATACGCGTTGCTCTAATGGTCGTCTACCGCCCTGTGCCAAATCCACGTTCGTCCTGCCCCCGCCAAGCCCAGGGTCAAGGTCACATACGTGGTGCTTCAAAAACTTTAACGCTCGGGTAAATATCTTATAATTTCTGTTTTCTTTCATGGATCATCTTCATATTTCATATACGCATTGCTCTAATGGTCCTCTACCGCCCTGTGCAAAATCCACGTTCGTCCTGCCCCCGCCAATCCCAGGGTCAAGGTCACATACTTGGTGCTTCAAAAACTTTAATGCTCAGGTAAATATCTTATAATTTTTCTTTCCATTCACGGATCAACTTCATATTTCATATATGCGTTGCTCTAATGGTCCTCTACCGCCCTGTGCCAAATCCACGTTCGCTCCCGCCCCCGCCAAGCCCAGGGTTAACATCATATACTTAGTGCTTCAAAAACTTTAACGCTCAGGTAAATATCTTATAATTTCTGTTTTCTTTCACGGATCAGCTTCATATTTCATATATGCATTGCTCTAATGGTCCTCTACCGCCCTGTGCCAAATCCACGTTTGTCATGCCCCCGCCAAGCTCAGGGTCAAGGTCACATACTTGGTGCTTCAAAAACTTTAACGCTCAGGTAAAAGAAAATTTTGACTTGCAATTTGGCCTCATTTATTATCAAAGCGATATGTGGGACATCCGTGTTCTATGAACACATTTTTCTAGTTTATTAAACTTCACACATGCATAGAAGACGACCCAAAGGTGTGTCGCACGTAAGAATGACAACTCTTGCGTCGTTAATTTCTTAGTTATCTCCCTTGTTGTTTCGTGCACTGATTTCGTGTCTGGAGCATAACTCGAACACCCTTTGGAATATTTTCATGAAACTTCACACATGCATAGACCACGACCCTAAAGGTGTGTCCCGCAAGAATGACAACTCTTGCATCACTAATTCTTTAGTTATCTCCCTTTGTTTTTCCGTCACTGATTTTGTCTCCGGAGCATAACTCCAACACCCCCTTTTTCAAACTACTTGTGTATCTGGGGAGGGGGATACACATGCGTTTGTCGACAAGCGTCCATTTCTAGTTGATAATGTGATACATGTGTGTACTCCACATATATTTTTGTTCTGCCACTTTCAGTATAAATACAAATCATTATGCAACTTTCAATCAGGTCATTTCCTCAACAGTGCATATGTCCTAAAGTGTATTAATGAAAGTGAATGGGTTTAACGGCCCAACAACAGCTAAGGTCACATATAGACTGGACCATAGTTGAACGTCTCATCCGACAGACCATTGGGATGGAAATATTATGAAACTATTGTTGATGCCCAATGCGAGCTTTGAACTCACAGCCTCCGGGCTGGAAGTCAGGTGTTCAAACCCTAGGCCACAACCCATCCTACCTATATTAATGGAACTACGCACACATCCATTCTTGTATACACTTAAACTACAAACTACCAACCATCCGTGTCGTTGACCTATTTTTTCCACCTGCAGTATTGTGTTGTTTACTCCTGATTAACCATTACGTTTTTAGCCATTTTCTCCACAAACTCCTTCGACCTATGTTAAGGAGTAGTATATAGGGAGTCAAAATGATACCACCTACGGTGGCATCATTTCCACCCCCATATACTACTCCCACCACCCCCTAAAAATCAAAAATTGGTTAACGAGGAAATTGTCTCCCACCACCCCCGAAAAATCAAAAATTGGTGTCATAAATACATCATGTTGTTTTCACGTCCAATTGAACATATAAAACTATAGTCTTAAAAAGGATTTATTTTTGTCTCGTTGTCATAAATACATCATGTATTTCCGACAGCAAATTTATGAATTTATTCTAATAAGTTTCCGATTTTAAATGCGTCCTCACGCAATAGTCTATATTCCAACTCCATATTTTCCTCCTCCGATATAGCTAATTGATTCCGTAGATCAGCAACTAATCTACCAGCTCTAGTCTATCACGTTCCACTATAGTTAATTTATTCCGTAGATCAGCAACTAATTCTACCAACTCTAGTCTACCACATTCACCTTTAGCCACCTGACAGCGTAGTTGCTTATGTCTACAAAGAGTTTGGGCACTAACGAATTTACAAGGGCATCTGGGGCATTGAAATTGTGGGGGTGCACAAGGAAACTTTCTACGTCTCGCTAGATGCCTTCGTAGATAGTCTTTACGCGTAAACGTTTTACAACAAGTCTCACACTCCATTATATATGTATATGTATATGTTTATATTCAATTGGTCTTGAAAAAAACATAATGTTTTCAAGACCAATTGAATAGATAAATTTTATAGGTTATACAAAAGTATATTACAGAAAATATGATAACGCCAGAATTAGAAAGTTTGAGAAGAGAAGCCGAATCTCTAGGGATTACTTATAGTACACGGTTGAGAGTTAGGGGGTTGACAAAGCTGATAAATGCCACAAAGAATGAGGCGTTTATGAAGCGGTTTACCCGCGCCTATAAAAGAGGGGCATTTAAAGACCTCTCACTAGCGGAGGAAGTTGGTAACAGAATTCAAAAAGAAAGTATTGCGGAGCTAAGGGCTAGTGTAATTAATTCTAAAGAATTACCTTAAAATCCGTGGCAAATCTGTACTGGTTTCAACTACCATGTTTCAACTACCCGCCTATAGTAGTTCCAAATACCATTGCGATAGACACCAACAGACAAACCTTTTTTTTCGTCGAATTTCGGTAGTAGAAACTCGGATTTTTTCTAGGAAAATTTTTCCAATTGAACATATAATTTCAACTACATATAGTTCAACTACTTCTCAAAAATGCAAGAAACGAAAAAGTTCGCAACCGCAAAAGACATGGGAATACGCTCTGTAGGAGAGAGGACGGACAAACACGTACTACTAACAAAATATATACACACAACTTTAATTTGGCAAGCGACATAGGCAAAGTCTGCTACACCCCAACGATAGAAGTTCCGGAGGGAACGGAAAATCTTGCACAAGGGGAGGGAATTCGTACACATTTGGAACCAGTTTCCGAAGTATTTGTAGACGACATGTATGTCTGGACACTATTGGCTGCAGACCAAGTCTCCACCACAAAAGCAGTGTCTCGATTTGTATCCGCGGCGGGCCCAGTTGCAAAAACAATTCTTTCCAACATTCGAGCCCACGCACACGTGGCCGAGCTGCCAGGTAGCATGCACGTACGCATAGTATCTACATCTAGGTATTCCGGAGACACAACCACGCTGTACAGAAGAACATGTACCACAATTTTGGAGACGGACAGCACCGTTCTAGACGTATTCGAGAGAAAACATCCAACAAAACCGGAACCAGAAGCTATAGTAGTGGCAAAACTAGACGTTGCCGATATAGAAATAGGAGATCTTTTCGAAAAACTCCCCCGCTTTCTAGAAAGCCTTCGACTAGACGGTATAGGATTGTATGCAATAGATTGTACGAGAGACTACGCAGGCACACTAGATAGAGAATGTTTGTCCAACCACCTGCAAAACACATGGGAAGAAGAAGAGTGTAGTATTCTAGACAATGTAGACAGTGTGGGAAACAATTGTATGTCCCTTCTTGTTCCAAAACCCCCTATAGGATCCCTATGGAGAGGAAAATTCTACAACAAGTTTGTATGCCAGATGGAATGTGCAGGCGTCCTCGACAGTATGGGGAACAACGTGGCAAACTACTGCGATTGTCCAGATTCTAGACTAGGAAAAACATTTGCGCACCCACTGGTACAACAAAAGGGTATATGTAGGATAGAGGTTTCTCTATATGGCATAGAGGCAGCAGATATTTCTATAGATCTTGCGAAACAAGCGATACAACACATACAGAAAATGGGGGATCCGGAGGACGAGAAGCTTTTTTGGGAACAACCGCTCGAGAAACAGTGGAAAGCACTAGCTTCTGCTATACATTGCAACCTTGTTCTACTCTCGAAACAGACGAAAACACTGTACGCCATATATTGGGGACACTCCGGGACGCGACGGCTGTGTGGAGTATACAAAACGTACCAAGACCAAGATATACATACGTTGGAGGAGACATACCTGCCTCTGTGGGTATCTGCATTTGGATTTGTAGGCCTTCCTATACACGCGGTAGTGTTGGACCAGGACGAAGATGGAGTAGGTACGACTTTGCAAACATATAGAAAAACAGAAGGTGGAACATATCTAGCGAGAAGCAAGGCACCGCTTGCGCGACATGCAAAGGAATTTCCAGAACCTCGCGATGGCATTCGCCCACTAGTGGATACAGAGTTCGTACGGTGGCAATGGAATCGGAAGTTTTGGCACGGCGATAGAACAGGTATACCGTTTCCGATAGAGAAGGTGGAGACTACCAGAGAAAACCTGCCTACTATCCACGCGGGACAGAGTTGCACGACTGGCGGAAGAGAAATTGTTGCTGGAGGAGAACAATTGGCGCGTATCTGTGGAAAGAGAACGGGGAACGGCAATGGAAAGAAAACGTTTGGAGTGGGAAGAGATAGTTCTACGACAGAAAGAGGCGAGAGAGCTGTTGGAGGATATTGTTGCTAGAAAAACCGCATTGGAAACCAAGATAGATATACTACGAGAGTCTCTACTAGATGCAGCACACGAGTTTTCGCACGCACAAAAAATCTACAAAACTTCTAGACATGTGGGTAGACAAGGCCAAGCCCTTTGTACCGGCCAAGATAGAGGTGTTGTTGGGGTTCCAAATTCTACCAGAAACGGCAAACAGGGTATTTGCTGGCACAATTCTAGCAATTCGAGCAAAAACAGACGACGGAGAAGAGCATCCAGGTGTGGAAATAGGGCAGACAGCGATGCTATGTTGGGCTCCAAAAACACTTGCAGCCGCGATATCCACTCCAAAAATACTAGCAAAATATACAGAAATTTCTTGAAACACACCTCGAACAGCTTCATTCTACTTGTGTGGAGACGTCCACTTTCCACTAGAGTTTCGACTAGAAGGATTCGACAAACCATTTGGGCAACACGGATACCGTAGAGCAATACTAGAAGAGATTGTAGCTCCGAAAGGATTTGCCAAGCGGTTGGATATACTAGAAGAGGAGGAAACAGCTAGAAAACAAAAGTGTACACAAGCAGACAATTCGGTAGAATATTTCGACAAGATGGAATATCTGCTAGACAAGAAGTGGGCACTATGCGAGAAACTAGAAACCCTACCAGTAGACACACGAATTCCGAATATCGGGATATGGAGAGCACCTGTATCGCGGGAAGGAAAGGTACATCTTGGAAATAGGAAAGGAATTGTACTGTTCGAACGCATTCGTGGAGGCCCAATTGTTTGCAAATCCCAAACTTCTAGAAAGACCGATTCTACTACGCACACTACAACTAGGCGCGACAAAAACAAAGAACAAGGAAATGCGGGTATCCATGTTGCCAGCCTTGTAGACCACCCCAAACAAAACAACTATGCAACACAAAGAGCTACTCCATGTAGAAAGGGTCGCCAGGGCGTATGGACTCGCTAGGAGTTTTCTTTTTTTCCTCCGGTTTGGCGGACTGTTTGGTGGGGTGCACGAACTGGGCGTCGGGATCTCCATTCTTCCAGATTCTACAAGACTCTAGGGACACGAATGGGAACAGTGGTTTGCAGACTGCGTACGCCACCACGAGAACCCCGAGCCACCACTTCGCATTCTCTACGGTTTTCCAAATGTCGTGTACCTCCTGCTCGTCTTTCTTCGGACACTCGGAATCGATAGTTTTTCCAAAACGGCTGGCATCGTCGGAAATTGCGTCCAACAGCCTGCGTTCCAGTGTATCCAACCGGTTCTCCAGGCGTCTCTCCATGTCGGACAAATTTGTTTCAAATTTAGTCGATTCTCCAAACGAGCTGGCGTTTTTGCAGATTTTCTAGTAGAGCCGTGGGAAACTCGGTGGAACCAGGTGTGGTCACCCTGTGCACTACGGGGGTAGTAGTTTCTTGTTCTTCGGGCTTTGTACTACGTTCCGCATCGACGGCGTCCCATATTCTTCGAAGACGAGTGGGTACCGATCCCATATTTTTTCTTCGTGTCGTCCGCAGACTCGACACCTCGAAGATTGCGAATATCTTCTATATCCTGCTCGGATAAATTTCGTTTTTGTGGCATTTTTTTTTTGTAGGCGCAAAAATAGACAAGCT
Organism: Conchocele bisecta; assembly: GCA_029237695.1. Lineage (NCBI taxonomy): Eukaryota > Metazoa > Mollusca > Bivalvia > Lucinida > Thyasiridae > Conchocele > Conchocele bisecta. The sequence continues at coordinate 10,412,272 of CM055270.1, forward strand.
ATATATACATATATATTTGCCCACTGTACAACAAGAAAACTAGGCAAACCCAGGCCAACTAGTAGCCGACCTAGGCCAACTAGTAGTCAACCTAGGCCAACTAGTAGACAACCTAGGCCAACCGCCAGTATGCCCGGGCAGACGGTAGAAAATACAAAACCGATCACCACAAGTTTCAAAATAGTAGTCAAAAATATTCTAGAAGGTCTATACACGGTTTTGTATTTTCTACCGTCTGCAACAATTTCTCTTCCGCCAGTCGTGCAACTCTGTCCCGCGTGGATAGTAGGCATGTTTCTCTGGTAGTCTCCACCTTCTCTATCGGAAACGGTATACCTGTTCTATCGCCGGGCCAAAACTTCCGATTCCATTGCCACCGTACGAACTCTGTATCCACTAGTGGGCGAATGCCATCGCGAGGTTCTGGAAATTCCTTTGCATGTCGCGCAAGCGGTGCCTTGCTTCTCGCTAGATATGTTCCACCTTCTGTTTTTCTATATGTTTGCAAAGTCGTACCTACTCCATCTTCGTCCTGGTTAAAACACTACCGCGTGTATAGGAAGGCCTACAAATCCAAATGCAGATACCCACAGAGGCAGGTATGTCTCCTCCAACGTATGTATATCTTGGTCTTGGTACGTTTTGTATACTCCACACAGCCGTCGCGTCCCGGAGTGTCCCCAATATATTGGCGTACAGTGTTTTCGTCTGTTTCGAGAGTAGAACAAGGTTGCAATGTATAGCAGAAGCTAGTGCTTTCCACTGTTTCTCGAGCGGTTGTTCCCAAAAAAGCTTCTCGTCCTCCGGATCCCCCATTTTCTGTATGTGTTGTATCGCTTGTTTCGCAAGATCTATAGAAATATCTGCTGCCTCTATGCCATATAGAGAAACCTCTATCCTACATATACCCTTTTGTTGTACCAGTGGGTGCGCAAATGTTTTTCCTAGTCTAGAATCTGGGACAATCGCAGTAGTTTGCCACGTTGTTCCCCATACTGTCGAGGACGCCTGCACATTCCATCTGGCATACAAACTTGTTGTAGAATTTTCCTCTCCATAGGGATCCTATAGGGGGTTTTGGAACAAGAAGGGACATACAATTGTTTCCCACACTGTCTACATTGTCTAGAATACTACACTCTTCTTCTTCCCATGTGTTTTGCAGGTGGTTGGACAAAACATTCTCTATCTAGTGTGCCTGCGTAGTCTCTCGTACAATCTATTGCATACAATCCTATACCGTCTAGTCGAAGGCTTTCTAGAAAGCGGGGAGTTTTTCGAAAAGATCTCCTATTTCTATATCGGCAACGTCTAGTTTTGCCACTACTATAGCTTCTGGTTCGGTTTTGTTGGATGTTTTCTCTCGAATACGTCTAGAACGGTGCTGTCCGTCTCCAAAATTGTGGTACATGTTCTTCTGTACAGCGTGGTTGTGTCTCCGGAATACCTAGATGTAGATATATGCGTACGTGCATGCTACCTGGCAGCTCGGCCACGTGTTGCGTGGGCTCGAATGTTGGAAAGAATTGTTTTTGCAACTGGGCCCGCCGCGGATACAAATCGAGACCCTGCTGTGTGGAGACTTGGTCTGTAGCCAATAGTGTCCAGACATACATGTCGTCTACAAATACTTCGGAAACTGATTCCAAATGTGTACGAATTCCCTCCCCTTGTGCAAGATTTTCCGTTCCCTCCGGAACTTCTATCGTTGGGGTGTAGCAGACTTTGCCTATGTCGCTTGCCAAATTGTTGTCGTATATATTTTGTAGTAGTACGTGTTTGTCCGTCCTCTCTCCTACAGAGCGTATTCCCATGTCTTTTGCGGTTGCGAACTTTTTCGTTTCTTGCATTTTTGAGAAATAGTTGAACTATATGTAGTTGAAATTATATGTTCAATTGGAAAAATTTTCCTGGAAAAAATCCGAGTTTCTACTACCGAAATTCGACGAAAAAAAAGGTTTGTCTGTTGGTGTCTATCGCAATGGTATTTGGAACTACTATAGGCGGGTAGTTGAAACATGGTAGTTGAAACCAGTACAGATTTGCCACGGATTTTAACCGCTTCATAAACGCCTCATTCTTTGTGGCATTTATCAGCTTTGTCAACCCCCTAACTCTCAACCGTGTACTATAAGTAATCCCTAGAGATTCGGCTTCTCTTCTCAAACTTTCTGTTTCTGGCGTTATCATATTTTCTGTAATATACTTTTGTATAACCTATAAAATTTATCTATTCAATTGGTCTTGAAAACATTATGTTTTTTTCAAGACCAATTGAATATAAACATATACATATACATATATAATGGAGTGTGAGACTTGTTGTAAAACGTTTACGCGTAAAGACTATCTACGAAGGCATCTAGCGAGACGTAGAAAGTTTCCTTGTGCACCCCACAATTTCAATGCCCCAGATGCCCTTGTAAATTCGTTAGTGCCCAAATCTTTGTAGACATAAGCAACTACGCTGTCAGGTGGCTAAAGGTGAACGTGGTAGACTAGAGTTGGTAGAAATTAGTTGCTGATCTACGGAATAAATTAACTATAGTGGAACGTGATAGACTAGAGCTGGTAGAATTAGTTGCTGATCTACGGAATCAATTAGCTATATCGGAGGAGGAAAATATGGAGTTGGAATATAGACTATTGCGTGAGGACGCATTTAAATCGGAAACAAATTATTAGAATAAATTCATAAATTTGCTGTCGGAAATACATGATGTATTTATGACAACGAGACAAAAATAAATCCTTTTTAAGACTATAGTTTTATATGTTCAATTGGACGTGAAAACAACATGATGTATTTATGACACCAATTTTTGATTTTTCGGGGGTGGTGGGAGACAATTTCCTCGTTAACCAATTTTTGATTTTTAGGGGGTGGTGGGAGTAGTATATGGGGGTGGAAATGATGCCACCGTAGGTGGTATCATTTTGACTCCCTATATACTACTTAAGGCAACTTTCAATTATTCAATACAACTCACCTACCCATCCATGTCATTGACCTACATTTTCTGCTTGAATGGCATAGCAACTTCATAGTCTTACATCCTTTATCATTCCATAACTCACCACAACCCAACGACCCAACCCTGCACAAACTGCATTTGGCCGATGCTAATGAAATATTTCGTTTACAGGCTTAGCCGTATACTTAAACTACAATCAAGACGACGTTGCCGCAGCAAAACCTGAAGTCGGTGAAGTCATTGATGATCTCCCAACGTACAGTAAAGTAGAAGTAGCTAAACATAAAACAATGGAGGACAGAATATGGATCACATATCGGCACGGTGTATACGATATAACCGAGTACGTTCCCTGGCATAAAGGTGGTAACAATATCATGTGGGGCGCTGGGCGATCCATCGACCCGATATGGAAGAAATTTCCGATGCACAACAGGAAACATGTGTATCAACTTCTAGAGAAATACCGAATTGGTAACCTGGCTGACGACGATGAAGGTGACGGGAATAATAATGCGTCAGTGCTACAAGTTAAAGATTACACGATAGACGTGTCTATAGACGGCGCAAAGGAGCACGTTCAGTTTGATCTAAATAAGTTGAAGACATTTCCGAAAAAGGACGTGACAGCAACTTTAAAGTGTGAAAGAAATAAGAGACATGAAACGGTTTGCCACTGGACGGGTGCTAGTCTAGACGATGTGTTGAAACATAGCGGAGTGGACATCGACACGACTAATTGTGAACAAATCCAGTTTAGCGGTATGGACAAAAAGCTAGATGGAACGCCGTTCGGAGCGTCACTTCTAATGGAAACGGTTCGTGAGTTGAGAAAAGACATCATCGTTGCGTACGCAATGAATGGATCAGATATACCGTCCGAGCACGGGTATCCAGTACGCCTCATTGTTCCACGGGCGTTTGCGAACCGACAAGTGAAATGTTTGAACAAAATCACATTGATCAAGGAGAAACCCTGATAACTATTAACCCTTTGAACCCGAAAACCAGCTATAGCGGTTTATACAAACAGTGCAGTGCAGTAACGAACCGTTTCATCAGGATCTGCACATTTTGAAAGTAATTTTCATATTTTTTAGAAAGAAAAAATACCCCCTTTTCATAAATGGACTAATCTGAAAATCGTTTTGTGACAATTTTATTGGTTGCAAAATCAACATATCAAAATACATTCCAGTTACTTACGGGTGAAAGGATTAATAGATAGGTTCGAGTTTGTTCGTTCCACTCAGCATGGATGAATCTCACCCATCGCATCCTCGTAACCCGCCGACATTGATTTCAAATTGGTAAACTATTCTGGTAAATGTCCGCAGCTGAGCGAGGGGTGAAAGAGGCGGGTGGGATGGTGGTTGCGTGGAAACCAGCCCTGGAATTTAGACACATTAAAAACCCAATGTCCAATTCTCGCGGCAAATAATTAAATGTATGCCTAATTCCCCGGGTGGAAGAAGCGTCTTCTCAATCTGACGGGCTGCCCTTGATTTTTACTGTCTAATTCCAGACACTTGGGGATGTGTTTAATTCTGCGGCCTGTTTAATTCACCAGGCATTCCCTTCGCCCCTCTGGATGGGAGCAAATTGATAGGGGAATTAATTCCACATATACTCTGAAATTCCTATCAACTCTCGACTTATCTCTTTCATCCCTAAATATCTGCAGGTGCGGATCCAGCTTTGGAGAACGCGGGGGGGGGGGGGGGGTGGGGGGTGTTGTCTAGTTGCGAAGGTAACTCTTGCAATCTGCTCCCGTTCCGTCCGTAGCTAGCTACGGACGGTACGGGAGTAATTGCAAGTTACCGTTCGCAATAGGAGGTTGTCCTATTTTCGAGCTCTTCGAAATGCACTTTCCTGACGAGTGTGTTTTACGGCATTTAAATTCAGACTCCAACAGGTGGTACATGTGGTAAACTGTGATCTATGTAAACTCCGTGGCTGAACGGGGGGGGGGGGGGTGCAACCCCGGACTCCCCACCCCCCTCTAGATCCACCCCTGATCTGACAATTCCAAGCTCATTTCTGCACTATTCCATTAATCAAATACGCGCTATTTTTTAAATTATCTTAAACATGCTAATAAACAGTGCAGATCCGGATAAGACGGCTTGTTTACAAGTGTTGGAAATGTGGTCTTTCTGGTTGAAAGAATTAATTTGTGGCTGAAACTGGAGAATACACCTTCTGGCATTTGTGGATAATCAGACTTCTGGGGCCCGTTTCACTAAACTTCGTACGACTAAGAGGTTCGTAAGTGCAAAACTAAAATTGACAACATAGTTCGTAGAAACGGCCGATTTTGAGAAAGCATTGGTGAGTGTGATCAGTTTTAATGACCGCTACATATAGGTAGTAAATGGTGGCATTTGTTAAGCAAATTAATGCGTTAAGTAAAAAATATTTAAAACAAACATTTTTACGTACGAAGCTTAGTGATACAGGTCCCAGTTGCCTATCAAACTTATAAGTTAGAAACATTACAAATGTTTTATTGAATGAATTGCGAACAGTGCAGACTGCGCGGATGTACATGTTAATCTATCTGTAGCCTATTTCACCAACATTGCAAAGTATACTTTTCTAACAAAGTATACTTTGAGGGAGCAATCATTTATTTTTCCTGAAATGCATTATTTCGTATAGAACTAACGACTGCATATATTTGATGCTTAAAAGCATGCAGAATTATTATACTGAATGTATTACATTATCACAGCCAAAATGGCTGTGATAATGTAATCAATTCAGCATAATAAAAATTAATAAATTTATCCTAAAATTGAAAATTTCTCCCTCAATGTATACTTTGCACGAAAAGTATACTTTGCAATGTTGGTGAAATAGGCTACTGGGGATACACACAGGTGGGTAAAGCATGGCAGGCATGGTAAAAGAGAGGGTCATGGAAATAAAAATTGTCATGAGAACAAACAAAACAATTACTCTACATGCTTACGCGTATATTATCGTCCATATATAAACACTTTTTTTTGTGTTCATGGCAGTTTTTATTTCTGCGACTTTCTGCTGGTTTCTAAACAAAATTAGGATTTTTCTCACAATTGTACCGTCCCTTTTTTTCCACCTGTTTCTCCAGTCACAGACTGAAAGTATTGATGATTGTTGAAGATACTTAATTATTATTAGTTAGTTTGAACATTATGCAGTGTTTGTTATACATATAATTTATATATAATCGGTGAATACAATGCTGTTGTCGTTGCAACTGTAATAATGTCATATCGTTTTATTAGTTGTCGGTGGCATACCCACTGATCCATCCGCAGTTATGCCCTTTTCAACTCTGAAAATGTGTTTTATTTCTTGTCCAGCGAACTACTTCTACAGTTTTTGGCTGATTTTCTTCATATTCGATATACAACCCTGTCATCAAGTGCACGAGTGCGTAACGTAAAGATTTTCGCTGTCGCACTGATACATCCAGAGTTATACCCCTTTTTTTCCCTTAAATATTTCTCTGTCCCACCGATCCATCCGCAGTTATGTCCCTTTTGCAACTCTGGAAATTGTATGTTTTACAATTTTTTACCGATTCTCTTCATACTCGGGAAACATTTCAACCATCAAGTGCAGGAGTGTGTAACATAAAATGTTCCCTGTCCCATCGATCCATCCGCAGTTATGCCCCTTTTTCGACTCTGAAAATATGTTTTCTCGAATCAGTCATTCAGTGATTGCTGTTGTATTCATGAATGCTCAGCAGCGGTGACATTGTTTTTTACAAACAATTTTCTACTTTTAATACCATCACATGTAACGTAACATGTATCTGTGTCGTTTTTATCGTTATTGGTATTTCGTATCATTTGTTTAAAGACTTCACAAAGCTCATTTGTGTAAGAACTTTGAGAGCAAATACCGTTTTAACCCCGCATTCTAACTATCACATACATCGGACCTGTATGGAAGTATCACATACATCGGACCTGTATGGAACTATCACATTCATTGGACCTGTATGGAACCATCATATACATCAGACCTGTATGGAAGTATCACATACATTGTGGTTGTATAGAACCATCACATACATTAGACCTGTATGGAACTATCACATACATTGGATCTGTATGGAACTATCACATACATTGGACCTGTATGGAACTATCACATACATTGGGCCTGTATGGAACTATCACATGCATTGGACCTGTATGGAACTATCACATACATTGGGCCTGAATGGAACCATCACATACATTTGACCTGTATGGAACTATCACATACATTGGGCCTGTATGTAACTACCACATACATTGTAACTGTATGGAACTATCACATACATTGGGCCTGTATGGAACCATCACATACATTGGGCCTGTATGGAACCATCACATATGGAACTATCACATACATTGGAACTGTATGGAACTATCACATACTCTAACATTGTACCTGTATGGAACTATCACATACATCGGAACTGTATGGAAATATCACATTCATTGGACCTGTATGGAACCATCACATACATTGGACCTGTATGGAACCATCATATACATTGGACCTGTATGTAACTATCACATACATTGGACCTGCATGGAACTATCACATAAGTTGGACCTGTATGTAACTATGATATTCATTGGACCTGTATGGAACCATCACATACATTGGGCCTGTATGGAACTATCACATACATTGGACCTGTATGGAACTATCACATACATCGGACCTGTATGGAACTATCACATACATTGAACCTGTATAGAACTATCACATACATTGGGCATGTATGGAACTATCACATACGTTGGACCTGTATGGAACTATCACATACATTGGGCATGTATGGAACTATCACATACGTTGGACCTGTATGGAACTATCACATACAATGGGCATGTATGGAACTATCACATACGTTGGACCTGTATGGAACTATCACATACATTGGACATGTATGGAACTATCACCTACATTCGACCTCTATGAAACAATCACATACATTGGGCCTTTATGGAACTTTCACATACATTGGGCCTGTATGGAACTATCACATACATCGGACATGTATGGAACTATCACATACATTTGGTCTGTATGGAACCATCAGATACATCTGACCTGTATGGAACTATCACATACATTGGACCTGCATGGAACGGATATCTTGGACCTGTATGGAACTATCACGTACATTGGACCTGTATGGAACCATCAGATACATTGTACATGTATGGAACTATCACGTACGTTGGACCAGTATGGAACTATCACATAAATTGGACCCGTATGGAACTATCACATACATCGGACCTGTATGGAACTACCACATACATTGGACCTGTATGGAACTATCACATACATTGGACCTGTATGGAACTATCACATACCTTGGACCTGTATGGAACTATCACATACATTGGGCCTATATGGAACTATCACATACGTCGGACCTGTATGGAACTATCATCACATGCATTACATCTGTGTGAAACTATCACATACATTGGGCCTGTATGGAACTATCACACACAACTGACCCGTATGGAACTATCACATACAGTGGACATGTATGGAACGGAACTATCATATACAACTGACAGCGTATGGAACTATCACATACATTGGGCCTGTATGGAACTATCACATACATTGGGCCTGTATGGATCTATCACATACATTGGACCTGTATGTAACTATCACATACATTGGACCTGTATGGAATTATCACTTACATTGGACGTGTATGGAACTATCACATACATTGGACGTGTATGAAACTATCGCATACATTGGGCCTGTATGGAACTATCACATACAACTGACCCGTATGGAACTATCATATACATTGGACCTGTATGGAACTATCACTACATTGGACCTGCATGGAACTATCACATACATTGGACATGTATGGAACTATCACGTGCATTGGACCTGTATGGTTCTATCACATACAACTGACCCGTATGGAACTATCACATACATTGGGCCTGTATGGAACTATCACATACATTGGGCCTGTATGGAACTATCACATACATTGGACCTGTATGTAACTATCACATACATTGGACCTGTATGGAATTATCACTTACATTGGACGTGTATGGAACTATCACATACATTGGACGTGTATGAAACTATCACATACATTGGGCCTGTATGGAACTATCACATACAACTGACCCGTATGGAACTATCATATACATTGGACCTGTATGGAACTATCACTACATTGGACCTGCATGGAACTATCACATACATTGGACATGTATGGAACTATCACGTGCATTGGACCTGTATGGTTCTATCACATACAACTGACCCGATTGGAACTATCACATACATTGGGCCTGTATGGAACTATCACATACATTGGACCTGTATGGTTCTATCACATACAACTGACCCGTATGGAACTATCACATACATCGGACCTGTATGGAACTATCACATCACATACATTGGACCTGTATGGAATTATCACATCACATACATTGGACCTGTATGGAACTATCACATACATTGGGCATGTATGGAACTATCACATACATTGGACCTGTATGGAACTATCATCCCATGCATTGCACCTGTGTGAAACTATCACATACATTGGACCAGCATGGAGCTATCACATACATTGGACCTGTATGGAACTATCACATACATTGGGCATGTATGGAACTATCACATACATTGGACCTGTATGGAACTATCACATACATTGAACCTGTATGGAACTATCACATACATTGGACCTGTATGGAACCATCAGATACATCGGATCTGTATGGAACTATCACATACATTGGACCTGTATGGAACCATCACATACCTTGGACCTGTATGGAACTATCACATACGTTGGACCGTTATGGAACTATCACATACATTGGACCTGTATGGAACTATCACATACATTGGACCTGTATGGAACTATCACGTACGTTGGACCTGCATGGAACTACCACATACATTGGACCTGTATGAAAGTATCACATACATTGGGCTCGTATGGAACTATCACATTCGGCCTGTATGAACTATCAGATACATTGGACCTGTATGGAACTATTACATACATTGGACCTGTATGGAACTATCACATACATTGGGCATGTATGGAACTGTCACATACGTTGGACCTGTATGGAACTATCACATACGTCGGACCTGTATGGAACTATCATCACATGTGTTGCACCTGTGAGAGACTATCACATACATTGGGCCTGTATGGAACTATCACATACAACTGACCCGTATGGAACGATCACATACATTGGATCTGTATGGAAACTACTATCATACATTGGACCTGTATGGAAACTATCCACATTACATTGGACCTGTATGGAACTGTCACATACATTGGGGATCTGTATGAACTTTCACATACAATGGGCCTGTATGGAACTATCATCATATCGGACCTGAATGGAACTAACACATACATTGGACATGTATGGAACTATCACATAAGTCGGACATGTATGGAACTATCACATAAATTGGACCCGTATGGAACTATCACATACATCGGACCTGTATGGAACTACCACATACATTGGACCTGTATGGAGCTATCACATACGTCGGACATGTATGGAACTATCACATACATTGGACCTGTACGAAACTATCATATACAACTGACCCGTATGGAACTATCACATACATTGGGCCTGTATGGAACTATCACATACATTGGACCTGTATGTAACTATCACCTACATCGGACCTGTATGGAACTATCACATACATTGGACCTTTATGTAACTATCAGATACATTGGTCCTGTATGGAACTATCACATACATTGGACCTGTATGGAACTATCACATACATTGGGCATGTATGGAACTATCACATACGTCGGACCTGTATGGAACTATCATCACATGTATTGCACCTGTGTGAGACTATCACATACATTGGGCCTGTATGGAACTATCACATACAACTGACCCGTATGGAACTATCACATACATTGGATCTGTATGGAACTATCATCTACATTGGACCTGTATGGAACTATCACATACATTGGACCTGTATGGCACTATCACAATACATTGGACCTGTATGGAAACTGTCACATACATTGGACCTGTATGGAACTTTCACATACAATGGGCCTGTATGGATAACTATCAAACAAATATATGGACCTGAAATGGAACTAACAAAACATACCCCAATTTGGACATGTATGGAACTATCACATAAGTCGGACATGTATGGAACTTTAATCACATTACATCGGACCTGTATGGAAACTATCACATACATTTGGACCCTGTATGGAACTATAACATACATTTGGGCATGTATGGAAACTATCACATACGTTGGACCTGTATGGAGCTAATCACATACGTCGGAAACCTGTATGGTAACTATCACATACATTGGACCTGTATTTGGAACTATCATATTTACAACTGACCCGTATGGAATCTTATTCCACATACATTGGGCCTGTATGGAATATCATATACATTTGGACCTGTATGTAAAAAAAAAAAAACTATCCACTACATCGGACCTGTATGGAACTATCACATACATTGGACCTTTATGTAACTATCACATACATCGGTCCGGTATGGAACTATCACATACATTGGACCTGTATGAAACTATCACATACATTGGGCTCGTATGGAACTATCACATTGGGCCTGTATGAACTATCAGATACATGGGACCTGTAGGGAACTATCACATACTTTGGACCTGTATGGAACTATCACATACATTGGGCATGTATGGAACTATCACATACGTCTGACCTGTATGGAACTATCATCACATGCATTGCACCTGTGTGAGACTATCAAATACATTGGGCATGTATGGAACTATCACATACGTCGGACCTGTATGGAACTATCACATACATTGGACCTGTAAGGAACTATCACATACATTGGACCTGTATGGAACTATCATATACAACTGACCCGTATGGAACTATCACATACATTGGGCCTGTATGGAACTATCACATACATTGGACCTGTATGTAACTATCACCTACATCGGACCTGTATGGAACTATCACATACATTGGACCTTTATGTAACTATCACATACATCGGTCCTGTATGGAACTATCACATACATTGGACCTGTATGTAACTATCACCTACATCGGGCCTGTATGGAACTATCACATACATTGGACCTTTATGTAACTATCACATACATCGATCCTGTATGGAACTATCACATACATTGGACCTGTATGAAACCATCACATACATTGGACCTGTATGGAACTATCACCTACATCGGACCTGTATGGAACTATCACATACATTGGACCTTTATGTAACTATCACATACATCGGTCCTGTATGGAACTATCACATACATTGGACCTGTATGAAACCATCACATACATTGGACCTGTATGGAACTATCATCACATGCATTGCACCTGTGTGAAACTATCACATACATTGGACCAGCATGGAGCTATCACATACATTGGACCTGTATGGAACTATCACATACATTGGACATGTATGGAACTATCACATACATTGGACCTGTATGGAACTATCATCACATGCATTGCACCTGTGTGAAACTATCACATACATTGGACCTGCATGGAGCTATCACATACATTGGACCTGTATGGAACTATCACATACATTGGACCTGTATGGAACTATCATCACATACATTGCACTTGTGTGAAACTATCACATACATTGGGCCTGTATGGAACTATCACATACATCGGACCTGCATGGAGCTATCACATACATTGGACCTGTATGGAACTATCACATACATTGGACCTGTATGTAACTATCACCTACATTGGACCTGTATGGAACTATCACATACATCGGATCTGCATGGAACTATCACATACTTTGGACCTGTATGGAACTATCACATACATCGGATATGCATGGAACTATCACATATTTTGGGCATGTATGGAACTATCACATATGTCGGACCTGTATGGAACTATCATCACATGCATTGCACCTGTGTGAAACTATCACATACATTGGGCCTGTATGAAACTATCACATACAACTGACCCGTATGTAACTATCACATACATCGGACCTGCATGTCACTATCACATACATTGGACCTGTATGGAACTATTACATACATTGGACCTGTATGGAATTATTACCTACATTGGACCTGTATGGAACTAGCACATACATTGGACCTGTATGGAAGTGTCACATACATTGGACCTGTATGGAAGTATCACATACAGTGGACCTGTATGGAACCATCATATACATTGGACCTGTATTGAACTATCACATACATTGGACCTGTATAGAACTATCACTTTCATTGGACCTGTATTGAACTATCACATACATTGGACCTGTATGGAACTAACACATACATTGGGCCTGTATGAACTACCACATACAGTGGACCTGTGTGGAACTATCACAGCATTGGACCTGTATGGAACTATTACATACATTGGACCAGTATGTAACTATCACATACATTGTACATGTATGGAACTATCATATACAACTGACCCGTATGGAACTATCACATACATTGGGCATGTATGGAACTATCACATACATTGTACCTGTATGTAACTATCATATACATCGGACCTGCATGGAACTATCACATACATTGGACCTGTATGGAACTATCACATAGGAACTATCACATACGTCGGACCTGTATGGAACTATCACGTACATTGGGCATGTTTGGAACTATCACATACGTTGGACCTGTATGGAACTATCACATACATCTGACCTGTATGGAACTATCACATACATTGGACCTGTATGGAACTATCACCTACATTGGACCTGTATGGAACTATCACATACATTGGACCTGTATGGAACTATCACATACATTGGACCTGTATGGAACTATCATATACATTGGACCTGTATGGAACCATCAGATACATCGGACCTGTATAGAACTATCACATACATTGTACCTGTATGGAACTATCATATACAACTGACCCGTATGGAACTATCACATACATTGGGCCTGTATGGAACTATCACATACATTGGGCCTGTATGGAACTATCACACACATTGGACCTGTATGTAACTATCACATACATTGGACCTGTATGAAACTATCACATACATTGGGCCTGTATGGAACTATCACATACAACTGACCCGTATAGAACTATCACATACATTGGACCTGTATGGAACTATCACATACATTGGACCTGTATAGAACTATCACATACATTGGACCTGTATGGAACTATCACATACATTGGGCCTGTATGTAACTATCACTTACTTTAGACCTGCATGGAACTATCACCTACATCGGACCTGTATGGAACTATCACATACATCGGACCTGTATGGAACTATCACATCAAATACATTGGACATGTATGGAACTATCACATACATTGGGCATGTATGGAACTATCACATACATTGGACCTGTATGGAACTATCATCACATGCATTGCACCTGTGTGAAACTATCACATACATTGGACCAGCATGGAGCTATCACATACATTGGACCTGTATGGAACTCTCACATACATTGGGCATGTATGGAACTATCACATACATTGGACCTGTATGGAACTATCATCACATGCATTGCACCTGTGTGAAACTATCACATACATTGGACCTGCATGGAGCTATCACATATATTGAACCTGTATGGAACTATCACATACATTGGACCTGTATGGAACTATCATCACATACATTGCACTTGTGTAAAACTATCACATACATTGGACCTGTATGGAACTATCACCTACATTGGACCTGTATGTAACTATCACATACATTGGACCTGTATGGAACTATCACATACATTGGACCTGTATGGAACTATCACATACATTGGACCTGTATGGAACCATCAGATACATTGGACCTGTATGGAACTATCACATACATCGGACCTGTATGGAACCATCAGATACATTGGACCTGTATGGAACTATCACATACATCGGACCTGTATGGAACTATCACATACATTGGACCTGTATGGAACTATCACATACATTGGACCTGTATGGAACTATCACGTACGTTGGACCTGCATGGAACTACCACATACATTGGACCTGTATGAAACTATCACATACATTGGGCTCGTATGGAACTATCACATTGGGCCTGTATGAACTATCAGATACATTGGACCTGTATGGAACTATCACATACATTGGACCTGTATGGAACTATCACATACATTGGGCCTGTATGGAACTGTCACATACATTGGGCCTGTATGGAACTGTCACATACATTGGACCTGTATGGAGCTATCACATACATTGGACCTGTATGGCACTATCACATACATTGGGCCTGTATGGAACTGTCACATACATTGGACCTGTATGGAACTGTCACATACAATGGGCCTGTATGGAACTATCACATATATCGGACCTGAATGGAACTAACACATACATTGGACATGTATGGAACTATCACATAAGTCGGACATGTATGGAACTATCACATACATCGGACCTGTATTGAACTATCACATACATTGGACCTGTATGGAACTATCACGTACGTTGGACCTGCATGGAACTACCACATACATTGGACCTGTATGAAACTATCATATACATTGGGCTCGTATGGAACTATCACATTGGGCCTGTATGAACTATCAGATACATTGGACCTGTATGGAACTATCACATACATTGGGCATGTATGGAACTATCACATACGTCGGACCTGTATGGAACTATCATCACATGTATTGCACCTGTGTGAGACTATCACATACATTGGGCCTGTATGGAACTATCACATACAACTGACCCGTATGGAACTATCACATACATTGGACCTGTATGGAACTATCACATATATTTGGGCCTGTATGGAACTGTCACATACATTGGGCCTGTATGGAACTGTCACATACATTGGACCTGTATGGAACTATCACATACATTGGACCTGTATGGCACTATCACATACATTGGGCCTGTATGGAACTGTCACATACATTGGACCTGTATGGAACTGTCACATACAATGGGCCTGTATGGAACTATCACATATATCGGACCTGAATGGAACTAACACATACATTGGACATGTATGGAACTATCACATAAGTCGGACATGTATGGAACTATCACATACATCGGACCTGTATTGAACTATCAAATACATTGGACCTGTATGGAACTATCACATACATTGGGCATGTATGGAACTGTCACATACGTTGGACCTGTATGGAGCTACATGTAGCACTTGATCAATTGGCCATCTCACCATGGCCCAGTATAGCATGTGATCAGTCGGCCATGCCGAGTATAGCACTTGATCAGTCGGCCATCACACCAGGACTACTTTAGCACTTGATCAGTGGGACATCGCACCAGCACTAGTATAGCACTCGATCAGTCGGCCATCGCACCAGGACTAGTTTAGAACTTGATCAGTCGGCCATCGCACCAGGAATAGTTTAGAACTTGATCAGTCGACCATCGCACCAGGAATAGTTTAGCCCTTGATCAGTCGGCCATCGCACCGGGACTAGTTTAGTCCTTGATCAGTCGGCCATCGCACCAGGCCTAGTATAGCACTCGATCAGTCGGCCATCGCACCAGGACAAGTTTAGAACTTGATCAGTCGGCCATCGCACCAGGACTAGTTTAGAACTTGATCAGTCGACCATCGCACCAGGAATAGTTTAGCCCTTGATCAGTCCGCCATCGCACCGAGACTAGTTTAGCCCTTGATCAGTCGGCCATCGTACCAGGACTAGTATAGCACTCGATCAGTCGGCCATCGCACCATGACTAGTTTAGAACTTGATCAGTCGGCCGGAGTACAATGATGAATTACTGATGAATTACTGTATTGAACACACATGTATATGCACATGTATATGCACTGTGATACCGTACTTCACAATCCTCAGTTTTAAATTGTTTCTGTATCGTAAAACTGAAAATTTATTCACTTTGAAAAACTTAAAATTGTGGCAGATGATCGAAATGAAAACCGGATGTTTACATTCGAAATGAACCGGTGCATCGGTATATTTTAACCACACGATGACCCCACTGTATATTCATACCATATCCGTACGGATATATCGTATATACGAACGGATATCGTATGTTTTTGTATAATATTCGTATAGTACGTTTGTATAATGTAAACAAACTGTACTGTATGATGATACGGTAAGTTTTTAACGGAAATAGCGAAAGAATGACCGCACAAACGGTATCGCGAAAGAATGACCGCACAAACTGGACCGCGAAATAATGACCGCACAAACGGTATCGCGAAAGAATGACCGCAAAAACGGGACCGCAATTGGACCGCAATTAGACTGCAATTTCAGAGCGGACGAATTGCAATTCAATGACCACAGGATTGCAATTCTTGGTAAGCGAATCGCAGGCGGGAGTGTATCACATACGTCGGACCTGTATGGAACTATCACATACATTGGGCCTATATGGAACTATCACATACATTGGACCTGTATGTAACTATCATCTACATCGGAGCTGTATGGAACTATCACATACATTGGACCTGTATGTAACTATCACATACATCGGACCTGTATGGAACTATCACATACATTGGACCTGTATGAAACTATCACATACATTGGGCTCGTATGGGACTATCACATTGGGCCTGTATGAACTATCAGATACATGGGACCTGTAGGGAACTATCACATACTTTGGACCTGTATGGAACTATCACATACATTGGGCATGTATGGAACTATCACATACGTCGGACCTGTTATGGAACTATCATCACATGCATTGCACCTGTGTAGAATAAACTATCACATACATGGGCCTGTAATGGAACTGATCACATACAACTGACCCGTATGGAACTATCACTACATTGGCCTGTATGGATCACCTACATTGGACCTGTATGGAATTATCACATACATTGGACCTGTAATCAAAAACTTTATCCTGAATGCACACCAATGTGCCGACTATATCGCTGTGTCTGCAAGCGGGCCCAACAAAAACTTTAAGGGAAATTTCAAAGTAATTTGACCGTGACATTGGGCACATATAAAAGTGTTTTTTTAGTTAAAATTGTTGGGTATACTATCAAAGCCTCGTCGGGTGCGGCATGTTTTTACGTCAACGGGCTAAAGCTTTGTTGCAATAAAAAAATTGTTTGTACTATCAACTGCCTCGGCGGGCACGATATGCAGGCCATGACCATCTAGTTATTATGGCATGCGATTTGATCAGTCGGCCATCGCACCATGACTAGTTTAGCACTTGATCAGTCGGCCATCGCACCAGGACTAGTTTAGCACTTGATCAGTAGGCCATCGCACCAGGACTAGTTTAGAACTTGATCAGTCGGCTATCGCACCAGGACTAGTTTAGCACTTGATCAGTCGGCCATCGCTCCAGGACTAGTTTGAAACTTGATCAGTCGGCCATCGCACCAGGACTAGCTTAGCACTTGATCTGTCGGCCATCGCTCCAGGACTAGTTTAGAACTTGTTCAGTCTGCCATCGCACCAGGACTAGTTTAGCCCTTGATCAGTCGACCATCTCACCAGCACTAGTATAGCACTTGATCAGTCGGCCATCGCACCAGGACTAGCTTAGAACTTGATCA
Source organism: Conchocele bisecta (assembly GCA_029237695.1). Classification (NCBI taxonomy): domain Eukaryota; kingdom Metazoa; phylum Mollusca; class Bivalvia; order Lucinida; family Thyasiridae; genus Conchocele; species Conchocele bisecta. The sequence goes on from CM055270.1 coordinate 10,430,894, forward strand.
GTCGGCCATCGCACCAGGACTAGTTTAGAGCTTGATCAGTCGACCATCTCACCAGCACTAGTATAGCACTTGATCAATCGGCCATCGCACCAGGACTAGTATAGAACTTGATATGTCGGCCATCGCACAAGGACTAGTATATCACTTGATCAGTCGGCCATCGCACCGGGACTAGTTTAGCCCTTGATCAGTCGGCCATCGCACCAGGACTAGTTCAGCCCTTGATCAGTCGGCCATCGCACCAGGACTAGTGTAGCCCTTGATCAGTCGGCCATCGCACCAGGACTAGTATATAACTTGATCAGTCGGCCATTGCACCAGGACTAGTTTAGCCCTTGATCAGTCGGTCATCGCACCAGGACTAGTAGAGCACTTGATCAGTCTGCCATCTCACCATAACTACTATAGCGCTTGATTAGTCGCCCATTGCACCATGCCCAGTACAGCACTTGATCAGTTGGCCATCTCACCGTGCCCAGTATAGCACGTGATCAGTCGCCATGCCGAGTATAGCACTTGGTCAGTCGGCCATCGCACCAGGACTAGTAGAGCACTTGATCAGTCTGCCATCGCACCATAGCTTGTATAGCGCTTGATTAGTCGCCCATTGCACCATGCCCAGTACAGCACTTGATCAGTTGGCCATCTCACCATGCCCAGTATAGCACGTGATCAGTCGGCCATGCCGAATGTAGCACTTGGTCAGTCGGCCATCGCACCAGGACTAGTAGAGCACTTGATCAGTCTGCCATCGCACCATAACTAGTATAGCGCTTGATCAGTCGCCCATTGCACCATGCCCAGTATAGCACTTGATCAGTTGGCCATCTCACCAATGCCAGTATAGCACGTGATCTGGTCGGCCATGCCGAATATAGCACTTGATCAGTCGGCCATCACACCAGGACTACTTTAGCACTTGATCAGTCGGCCATCGCACCAGTACTAGTATAGCACTCAATCAGTCGGCCATCACACCAGGACTAGTTTATAACTTGATCAGTCGGCCGTCACACCAGGACTACTTTAGCACTTGATCAGTCGGCCATCGCACCGGGACTAGTTTAGCCCTTGATCAGTTGGCCATCGTACCAGGACTAGTATAAACACTCGATCAGTCGGCCATCGCACCAGGACTAGTTTAGAACTTGATCAGTCGGCCATCGCACCAGGAATAGTTTAGAACTTGATCAGTCGACCATCGCACCAGGAATAGTTTAGCCCTTGATCAGTCTGCCATCGCACCGGGACTAGTTTAGCCCTTGATCAGTCGGCCATCGCACCAGGACTAGTATAGCACTCGATCAGTCGGCCATCGCACCAGGACTAGTTTAGAACTTGATCAGTCAGCCATCGCACCACGACTAGTTTATAACTTGATCAGTCGGCCATCGCACCAAGACTAGTATAGCACTTGATCAATCGGCCATCGCACCAGGTCTAGTTTAGCACTTGATCAGTCGGCCACGTCATCCTGCGTTACAGACAGAAGTGGTGGTCGGGGGGTGGTGTAGTGTAGTCATAGACAAAACCTGGTGGTGGTGGTCATACACATTGTTCCCACTGTGGGATATACACCGGAACTTTTAGGACTCCAAATGTAGATGGCTGGTGTGTGTGGGGTATCATTGTTTTGTGTCCCTGGCGGTGGTGCGGAGTACAGTGATGAATTACTGATGAATTACTGTATATTGAACACACATGTATACGTACTGTGATACAGTACTTCACAGTCCTCAGTTTTAAATTGTTTCTGTATCGTAAAACTGAAAATTTATTCATTTTGAAAAACTTGAAATTGTGGCAGATGATCGAAATGAAAACCGGATGTTTACATGCGAAATGAACCGGTGCATCGGTATATTTTAACCGCACGATGACCCCACTGTATATTCATACCATATCCGTACGGATATATCGTATATACGAATGGATATCGTATGTTTATGGAAGCGGATATCCGCCCCTACATTGCATGCTGCTTCATGACAATGCCGTCGACCATTGTTACATGTCATCCTGCACTGCGGCTACTCGTTACTGCTTAATGACAACTCCATCGTGCATTATTACATTTCACATTGCATACCTCGATTGGCTATTTGACATTTACATGTCATCCTGCATCTTGGCTATACAATACTGCTTAATGCAAACTCCATCTTGCATTATTACATTGCATATTGCATACCTCGATTGGCTATTTGACATTGTTACATGCCATATTCTGCCATGTGTCATTCTGCTTACTGCTTGATGGGATGCGTATATGACTATATGAATTCCGCCGAATGACGCATGCAAGCACGCAGAATGGCCCATGTCAGAATATGAAATGGCCGAAATGAGGGATGCCAGCATCGCAGTAAGCAGTAGGCCGAATGAAACATTATATAAATTCTGGTACGTTTGTATCGTACAAACATACCAGATTATGTATATTCATACCATATACCGTACGGATATATCGTATATACGAACGGATATCGTATGTTTTTATGATAATATTCGTATAGTACGTTTGTACTATACGATGATACGGTACAAACATACCAATATTATATGATCATACGATATGCTTCATAAATATACCAATACTATACGATTACGATATGTATACGATATTAGTATACAAATAGGTAAGGAGCAGAAAAGCGCTACTGTAGGTGTATATATACGCGTAACGCTAAGTTTTTACCT
>CM055270.1:10434093-10603148 GCA_029237695.1 Conchocele bisecta
CGCTAAGTTTTTACCTCAAATAGCGAAAGAATGACCGCAGAAACGGTATCGCGAAAGAATGACCGCACAAACTGGACCGCGAAAGAATGACCGCACAAACGGTATCGCGAAAGAATGACCGCAAAAACGGGACCGCGATTGGACCGCAATTAGACTGCAATTTCAGAGGGGACGAATTGCAATTCAAGGACCGCTGGATTGCAATTCTTGGTAAGAGAATCGCAGGCGGGAGTGTACGCTGAATTAAATGTTGTCGACTGCTGGAAATGTTTTATTTTCAATATTTCTCAACAAAAACCTGGTTTTGACAGCACATGAGAATCGTCTCCAGTGGAGACGATTCTCATGTGCTATCAAAACCAGTTTTTTTGTTAAGAATTAAAGCAAAAATGAAAAACAGCAGACGGCAATTTCCGTCAACAGCGTAGGAAGGGTTAAGATCTAGCCAATATCAGACTGTACCAGTATGCTACCTTATTCTAACTTATGATTGGTGACAACGACCATAACCGCAACTCATGCGTCATCTAAACACAGCTACCGGGTTATATAATCGCGTGACTGTGTACATCTACGAAAGGTAACCCGCTGCAAACAATGAACATGAAAGAAAAAACTTCCACACAGGAACACCTAGCTGTCAACACGCCAGCTAGCCAAACATAATATTACAGCCCTCACCCTCCCCCAGCACAGACCCAACATTTAGCTTCTAAACAAAACCGTATCACCAAGAAAGGGGGGGGATTAAAAACGAACCATACCCACACATGCAACAAACCAACAAGAACAAAACAACATATAACTTGGGAATCATTGGCATAATGGGCTTCGTAAGAACAAACCCACCAATACAAGAAGAAGAGAATTAGTTCTATGCAAAACAGTTACTTTGGCATATCTTGAACGTGTTTTTAAATCATTAAAGTATACGACTTGAATTCGAAAAAAATATATATTTGTCGGCCATATTGTTTTATCAAATATGTGCGATTTCGAACAGGTTTTGTACTGACTGTAAGCAAAGTACATGTATTAGGGCAAATATTATACGACAGCACCGTAATATATCGTACACATTTGCGGTAAATGTCTATTATATGTAGTACATATATACAGTACACAAATACACTGTGTTTATACGATACAAACGTACAAACGAACAAACTTCGTTTGCTTGTAAACGTACGAATTGAATGGTATATCTATACGATATATGTTGGTATATACGGTACGAACGTTTATACTATATGCGTGTCGTATAGTATCGGATGTGTATAATATTGGTATAATCAATACGTATAGGTAAGCTTCAGAAAAGCGCTATTGTTCCTTTACATTTACAGTCAAACCTGCAAAAAAACGGGCAATCATGGGAAGAGAAAAATCTGGCCTTTGTTCACAGTTTGATGTATGTAGTAATTGAATAATTGGGAAACGCGTGGCTGCTATAGACAGATAACTGCTAGTTGAAGGTGGCCGTTAGCACACGTTCGACTGTACTTATAGTTTACTTTGTAACTGAAATCGATCGCACACATCCATTACCTGTACATATACAAAGTGTCCCATTGTTCGATACTCCATCAATCTCGTGTCAGCGGACTTGGGAACAAAACGCCACTATATAGAGAATAGTAGGTTAGTGCCGTGAATGGGAAAACATATCTGGCAAGGCTTAGGAAACGGGATGAGCGAGGCTCTGCAGAGCACATCCCGTTTCCGTGCCGCGCCAGATATGGTTTTCCCATTCACGGCACTAACCTACTATTCTATTTATCCCGTCAACACATACAAACAGCTTTAAAATGCAATAAAAAATAACCCCAGCTACCGCACATATTCATACACAGTGATTAGGTCGTATTGACAGGATATCAAAAACGTTTCACGGCACCGTGTTTCACGGCACATACGCGTTCACGGGATAAATACTAGTTCTATTGCTTTCTATACCGGCCGATTTTCGACATTTCCGGCAATATAGCGATCCTGTTTATGTTCGTCGGTATTTTCATTCGTACATGTGTTCGTTAGTCTTCCAGTTCGTTCGGTTTATATGTGTCTTCGTTTGTCTGTTCGTTCGGCGTAGGACTAAGTGACTTTGGTGTGGAGAGGACCTGTCATCAGATCAGGTTATTCTAATTCACGGCTGGATATATATTTTTGTATAATTATTTAGATTTGATTTTGCGTCCAACACCACGGGCCACGCCCCCACTCCCACGCATCCGAGCAGGTGCAATACAGGATTCTACCCAGTTGGCCGGCCTAAATTATCATAGCTGTTGACAGGCCGTAAACAACACTGTTCGTTCGGTATGTCTTCGTTCGGTATGTATTTTCATATTTATCCCGTCAACACAGTGCGTATGTGCCGTCAAACACGATGCCGTGAAAGATTTTTGATATCCTGTCAATACGATCTAATTACTGCGTATGAATAAGTGCGGTTGTTATACTAGTCGATTCTCCGATTTTGAGAATGCGACTGGTGTTATTTGTTTTGCATTTTAAAGCTGTTTGTAATGTTGACGGGATAAAACATAATTGTAATCGGGTTTTATTGCCATTTATCTCCGCTGAGTATGTCTGTTCGTGATCGCAGAGCATCCACGCGTGTCTTGGAGTAGTTGTCTGTGCGTTTTACAGTGGAACCTCTTTAAACCGGACACCCTGGGGGCCTCCCAGGGTGTCCGGTTTAGAGAGGTCACTGTAGACGGTTCACTTTGTACGTATGGTCTGAATCGTTTCCAACATGAGACAAGTCATGTGATTTTGTATCTAAGAAGATGTGCGATTTTTCGTGAAACATACAGCGGAACACCTCTAAACCAGACACAATGGGAGGTCCCCAGGGTGTCCGGTTTAGAGAGGTTCTACTCACGGTAAAATAGACAGATGAATACTTCGAGATAGGTGTGACTGCTTAATGATCACGAACAAACATTAGTATCGGAGGTAAATGGCGATGTAACATATCTAAATTAAGCTCAACTAACTTTCCTCTGTGTCCGGTTTAGAGGGTTCTACTGTACTTACAAAGTTTACGATATTTTCCGTAAATGACGTCAAACGTTGACGAAATATGTTGAAAATAGCTGAACATTTCGTCAACTTCCATGTGATTTTGTACCTAAGAAAATCTTTTTTCATGAAAAATATTTACAGAAATTGTGATATTTTCTGTAAATGACATCGACAGTTGATGAAATGTTCATCATTTCGTTAACTTTCGTGTGATTTATGGAAACTATCCTACAGTTTGTAAATATCCTCATGAGATACCGCACATGCTCTAAGGTACAAAATCACATGGCTTGTCGTAGATGGATTTGCACCTGTTGCCTCAAGTCGGTGATATAGAGAATAGTAGGTTAGTGCCGTGAATGGGAAAAAATAGCAGGCAAGGCTTAGGAAACGGGATGGGCGAGGCTCTGCCGAGCACATCCCGTTTCCGAGCCGCGCCAGATATTTTTCCCATTCACGGCACTAACCTACTATTCTATTTATCTCGTCAACACCTACTAATGGCTTTAAAATGCAAAATAATAATCCCAGCCACCGCACATATTCATACGCAGTGATTATGTCGTATTGACAGGATATCAAAAATGTTTCACGGCACCGTGTTTCACGGCACATACGCACTGTGTTGACGGGATAAAAATGAACAATCCCCTCGCTGGCAGCCAATCCGACGTGGGTCGTGTGCAAAACAAAGCAGCATCCCTAGATATACATTGTGGCCAAATATTATCAAAATCGGTGAAGCGGTTCATGAGTTATTAAAAAGACAAACTAACTTTTAACATGTTTGCCTTACAGACAATGTGAATATAAGTCCTCAGTAACCTTGACCTAGGGCGGTCGGACGTAGGTCGTGTGCAAAATAAAGCACCATCCACAGACACATATTGTGGCCAGTTATTGAAAAATGAAGGTGTTACTAACGTACGCACGTACATGGACTAACGCGATACCCCCTTGCCTATCGGCGAGAGGGTAATTAACTATGGGCACCATTATATTCCGAACAAATCATTTCGTTTTCCATGCAGTCGATTTTCTCATAGTTTTGAGAAATCCAGAATTACAACATGTGGACGTGTAACATGTGTTTGAAATACATGTACATTTTATTACAATCTAATATAAGTTAACTTACCCAATTTAACGCATTATACATATTGTCAAGTCAAGCCCTCGGCCGACAAAAGGGAGCTTACACCATGTTCAACTGTTTTTATATTCGGGTTCCCTTTCCTTTGTGAGCCAGATCTGTGAGGGCATCCGCGCAGTCTGGCCAGGATCTGTACAGACAATGAAACACGCGACATGCGTCTAACGACTCGTATATAACCTAATCAGGCTCCAGATCAAGGGTTACATTGGATATAAGTCAAGGTGTATGATCACGTCGTTACAACAATAACAACAACAACATGTACTGAAACTTCCAGAAGTCCTCCGATTCAAAGTACGTATTCTTTTATTGTGTCCTTATTATGTAACGGATTTTGATGAAGTATGGCGCATCATACGCGTCTTGTTAAGCTGCATTTGGTTGTCTCGGTACTTTGACCCATACTTCTGTCGCTTTTGCGAAGAATCGATTTCCGTGTCTACTGACACGGAAATCGATTCTTCGCAAACGGAAATAGATTATTCGCAAAAGCGACATAAGTATGTGCCGAACTCCTGGGACCACCAAATAAAGCTCATGACGACGCGTTTGCTGTGCCATATTTCATCAAAATCCGTTTCCTATTAAGGAAAATATCAAATAATACATACTTTGAAGTGGGCGAGATTTGAACACTTTCAGCTATTGTGTGCCATATTTCATCAAAATCCGTTTCCTGTTAAGGAAAATATCAAATAATACATACTTTGAAGTGGGCGAGATTTGAACACTTTCAGCTATTGTGTGCCATATTTCATCAAAATCCGTTTCCTGTTAAGGAAAATATCAAATAATACATACTTTGAAGTGGGAGAGATTTGAACACTTTCAGCTATTGTGTGCCATATTTCATCAAAATACCGTTTCCTGTTAAGGAAAAAATCTAAATCAATACATACTTTGAAGTGGGCGAGATTTGAACACTTTCAGCTATTGTGTGCCATATTTCATCAAAATCCGTTTCCTATTAAGGAAAATATCAAATAATACTTACTTTGAAGTGGGCGAGATTTGAAAACTTTCAGCTATTGTTGTTGTTGTTGTTTTAACCACGTGGGCATGCAACTTGTAAATGTCAAGCGCCGTATTTCTCCTTTCACAGACATATTTTGGTCACAATATCAATTAGCAGGGCTTATTGTCAATGTGTCTCTTATGATGACTCAAAATGACTGCAAGACAGTGAGGACAGTTAGGCCGTAGAACATAAGTATTGTCTGTGACTGATGAAATCGGGATTATAACATGTGTGGCCAGTATTTATGTTCTGATCTGTTTGCACCATTACTGTCCTGCAGCTTGATATGTATATACCTGTAGTATACAGTTTGTTACAATTGCAGAAAGATATCGAGTGTTTTATTGGCAAAATAGCGAACATTGCAGACGCTGACCAGGATGCGCGGATACACTGACCGCATTATTGGCCAAAAGCCCCATTTATCCACTGTCGCAAGTTTTATCTCTGAACAATGGAAATTTTGGTCTGGAATGCAATTCTGATTTGCTATCCAATCTGTGTTGAACATACACAAAGTGACGATGCTAGAACCATAGGATAGCCTATAAACGTTATAGTTTCAATCAGTTCGCTAGAATATATAATTTCTGCAATTTTATTTCGAGCAGTGGTGGTGTGACGGATCCCCGCAGGGGACGTAGAATTCTTTTTTTATTGATTCGTTCCCACGAAATAACAATTCGTTCCCTCAATTTAACAATTCGTTCCTACGAAATAGCAATTCGTTCCCACGATATAACAATTCGTGGGAACGAATTGTTATTTCGTAGGAACGAATTGTTAAATTGAGGGAACGAATTGTTATTTCGTGGGAACGAGTTAATACAAAATCCACGTCCCATGCGGGGCTCCGTATGACGTAGTATACGTACATTATAGGTTTTAGTTTCAACTTGGCTGACGACATACATTACAATAAGTGCATTTGTCAAGCTCCTTTCAGCGTCTCAGTACTTTGAGCACTTTGATGGTTTGACCTTTTCATGAAGTTATATGTATGCCCGATGTTTCGAACATATGTGACAATGGGTGGACAATGCACATTTAAAATACAATAGAAACAGCCGTAATACTTTTGTGACCCGAGAATAATGTTCGCTCCATCCAAATTAAAATGAGGTCAGCTGAAGTCCGACTCACTCGAAAAATCGGACAATAGTTACACTGCAGCCTGCGCTAACATTGCCAATATTTGTCCATGTATCTATTACAAACAAATATATTACAAAATACTTGAATATTGTGCGTGAAAGCGAACAGCTTGATTGGCTGAGCCTGAGCTGTGCTGCATATGTGATATGTGCTACAGCTCAGGCACAGCCAATCAAACCGCTTGATTATGAGTTGTTCCTGCCAATAGATGTTCAGAAACGTTGACATCTTGGCAAGATTAACACGGGCCGTGGTGTATATAAATATGGATATTACTGCATTCTCAACCACTTCAGTCTTAACATGAAGGTCTTAATCTTTTTTCTTTTCTTTTTTTTTGCTTATATTTAACGGCGGCACTGGCTCTAGGACCTTGCATGCCGTCTCCCAAGAATGGGAGAAAGAACGGAGGTAGAGATATTTTGAGAGAAGCCGGTAATTCGTATTTACAGAGCAACTACGAATTATCGGTACCCATTTACAGCTGGGTGAACTGGAACAGTGTGGATAAAGTGTCTTGCTCAAGGACACAACGCACGCCGCTAGGCAGGCTCTAACCCACGACCCTTGGATCAGTAGTCCGACACACTAACCATTTAGGTCTTAATCAGCTACCTCAAAAGAAATCAAAAATTAGAAAATAAAATCTCCATGTTAAATCCCCGTACACATGCCTATGGGGATTTAACAAGGGACATTGTTTTTTCGCAATAAAATCACATTGGACTTACTTTCATGAAATAAAAAGAAGTCTCCTTCTTAAATTGTGCGAAAATTTTAATAATAACTATTGTTATTGGATAGTTTATGTAGGCTTATATTTTGGCAGGTTTCGTGAAACAGTTTGTTTATTCGTGTTAACGGCCTATCAACAGCTATGGTCATGTAAGGCCGGGCAAACTATGTTTTTGCCCATTTGCAAATGATTTTTGTAACAATGTAGACTGTACGGATGTACCGGTAATAATTTCGGCTTCAGCGCGTGTTTTGCCCATTTATAATTTGCGGAACCTATTACACCCAGGCACGGTGCGCCAGTTATTGTAATTATGCACTCAAAGACACAATGGGTCCATTGATGCTTTTGTGATTGATCACGTTTTCACGTTGCACTTGACTGCGAGAAATAAATCGCGGCTTGCAATGGCTGTTGAGTATAAAGACATCTTCCTTGTGTGAACCTTCTCAAGTTTCGTCGTTCCTTTAAGGTCTCATGTACTTCAAAATTATTTTTACATTTGAGAAATTATAATGAGTCCGCGTGCACAGAGCCACATGGACAATTCGTATACGTCCGAAGTCTGCGTCATGTCCGCTTGTTTATTTTACTATTAATGGAGGGTAATTTAACGATTGGCTCTGGAAAAGTCGCGGGAATACTGGACGAGGCCTTCCGGCCTTCGTCCAGTATTCCCGCGACTTTTCCAAGTTATCCTTACCGGAATCCCGGTATCCCTGGTTTGGTTACCCATTATTAAAATTAGTGTGAATTCTGTTAAGGTGATGGTGCTACTTAGCTTGTGTGGTGAGGATGTGGTGAGGGTGTGGCACCAGATCAGATTATTCTTATTTATATACTAAAATTCCCTTCCCCGCTTCCACACACATACCATCAGAGAGAGAGAGAGAGAGAGAGAGAGAGAGAGAGAGAGAGAGAGAGAGAGACACACACACACACACACGCACCCACGCACACCAGTCAGAGACACAGCAGTAGGGGGTGGGGTGGAGAGAGAGTGAGAGAGGGGAGAGAGAGAGCGACACACACACAGCGATACGTATATATACGTATTATTATTGTTAGACTATTTATAGTTTATGCATACATGTACATATGATTTACACCTGATATTTAGTGGAAAAACGTGTCGTTTAAAAAATATCCAACGAATAATAAAATATATGACGAGTCCTTAAGCTATTTTAATTTAATTTATTTTTACTGACCTATCGGAAAGATCTTACTGCGAGCTTCACAATAGAAGAATATTTATAGAAGGCCGCTATTCATGTTAACTTGATAATATGTGAAACCTATTATTGGATTTTCACGTAACAAATCACGTGATGTTGCTCTAGCGTGTAGAACATACGGCAATATCGAGTTCACGGTCGTTAGATTTCACATTGCAGTCTGGATTTGTATTGTGCCAGACGGGAAACAAAGAACATTACTTGGGAGTATAGCTGGGGATATTTTAGTATTTTGCTTATTGTACAACATATTTGTTAATTAAACGGGTGTAGTCATTAACTCGGTGCGAATGAACTTGTTAGTATATGTATATACTGTATATTGTGTTGGAACTGCTTTTATTCTGGGAACAGCCTCCGAATTAAGCGGTACTTTAAACAATACAAATAATACAATATATAATATAGTCCACCTCCACCTGAATCCGATGTTAAGACAATAAAACAAAGATTATTATCATAAACTATAAAGTTAACTGCATGTATACAGCGAGTTGTCCTATGACGATGACGATGCAGCGTTTGGGTAACAATTACAAAATAGCAGTGGCAGTGTTGCTTCTATGCCTGGTACATGCATCCGCATCGAGCGGAACGGCTGAGCACGAGCCACACGAGAATGGAAATTTGGTGGACCCATACCACGAAATCTTGGAGATGTTCGGAATTCGGACTGTGGACAATTTCACACTGAATGGCCTGGAGAACATCGTGAATGGATTTCTGGGGAAGTTCAGCTGTGTGCCGACGGGTGAGGTTGGCGGAACCTGCGAACGAGTTCTGGTATGTTTTGCAAAGTTACAGTCAGTAGCCGATTTCACCAACAATTGCTAAGAATACTTATCAAACTAAGCATACTTTGAGGGAGTAATCATTTATTTTTCCCGAAATGCATTATTTTATATAGAACTAATAACTGCATATATTTGATGATTAAAAGTATGCAAAATTATTATACTGAATTTATTACATTATCACAGCCAAATGGCTGTGATAATGTAATAAATTCAGTGTAATAAAATCTTTTATTTCATTAAATAAAAAATAAATTTATCCTTAAATTGAAAATTTCTCCCTCAAAGTGTACTTAGCAAGATAAGTATACTTTGCAATTTTGGTGAAATCGGCTACTGGTCTGAAATGCACTACGATAACAGATATACAGTGCACCATTTCTACAACAGCCTCTCATGAGAAGAGGACACACACTCGGCTGTTGTAGAAAGGTGGCGGTTGTAGGGAGGTTAAAACTAATTGTCCATAAATGACAATTGTCCATTTTGGATGTAAAATATTGGCTGTTACAATTAAAGAGGGGATTGTTTTAAAAGGTGGCAGTTCGATAGTTCTGAGTACATAAGTATAATTACATTCCATTACACTGCATTACATAAGCGTTATGGCGGAGTAGTCTTTCCAAATATGCGTTGTTTAAAACGTTCTTTGTTTACTTTCTACTTCGTGGAGAGTGACCAACCGATTATCATCGTATTAACGATGCCATATTTGTGGCTATGGCTGGAGAAACAGGGCTTATGGTTTTGCGACCAGTGTAGATCCATATCAAACTCACAGGGTGAAGTAACGGACCGAGGTCTATAAATACATTAAATATGCCTAAAAGCATAAATAAATGAAGAAAAAAAAATATTTTTTTTTTACCCTTCCATCTAACCATTATAGGAAGGGGACTAACTTTTTAATAGGCCGAACCCGCACGGGCTCGAGACAACGGACTTTCACGAAACGTCAACCGAGTTATATCATTGTCGCCGTTTTTTTACCACATAGTAAGTGCACGAGTTCCGGCGAATAAACCTGTCCCACGATGTTTATACGAAATGGCTTCCCGAGAAATGATAGAAATGTCTGTGCGATTAAATTGTCTGTCGTGACGCACAGGAAAGGGTATAAATGTAGGTTTGATCAAATGTTCGATTGGAAACAATGTTTTCTCTATGCAAAATGTTTCTTTACGGGCAGGAACGACGTAAAAGTGTATTTTGAACCCGATGTTTACTCCTTTATATAGCAATATCGGCCTCGGAAATGTGTCCGTTCTTTCCCGACCTAGCAATGATGATAATTTTTTTACAACAAAACAATCGATAGCTCGAAAACGCGTTGACATAGCGCATCGGGGAATATATCGTTGCGGAATACTAACATTCTCCCAACTTCTGCAATAGGCGACAATGATATAACTCGGTTGACGTTTCGTGAAAGTCCGTTGTCTCGAGCCCGTGCGGGTTCGGCCTATTAAAAAGTTAGTCCCCTTCCTATAATGGTTAGATGGAAGGGGTAAAAAAAAAATATTTTTTTTTCTTCATTTATTTATGCTTTTAGGCATATTTAATGTATTTATAGACCTCGGTCCGTTACTTCACCCTGTGATCAAACTGTGCATCCACACAGCCTGATGAGTATCTGCAGTGCTCGCTATTCCATCAATAAAACACCCGATATGCTTCTACATGTAACAAGCAATGCTACATGAATATGCTATATAACCTGGATCTACACTGGTCACAAATGCCGTAAGCCCCAGTTTACATGAAACTCGTTTAATGATATCATGACGAGGAACCTCATTTTAATGAAATCAGTCAACGAGTTTGTGTATTGCGCTGTGAAAGGGCATTTTATGTAACGATGTTGGTTTTGTGAGATCGCTGTCCGTATTTCATCTGTAATTAGATGCCGCCATGAATATATAAGGTATTCGTTACCGAATCCTGGATTATACGTACTCGAGGGGATTAGCTTAGTGATAACGATGCCCTTGTTATTTTGTATGGGCTGTAAATTGCCTATATGTGTCTCTGACTGGACAAATGAGGCTTATGGGATGTGTAACCAGTGTAGCTCCTGATCAAATAACACACTTCTGTAGCCTGATAACGATCTATATTGCTTGTTAGACGCATGTCGGGTGTGTCATTGATGGAATGGCGAACAGTGTAGATCATGATAAGATTGTGTCTACACTGGTCTCCTGTCACAGCCACATATCAGAAAAAAAATCATAATTTTATCAGATTAAATTCCAAGAATGTTGTGGTTAGTATTCTGCTATGATATATCACAAATTATCTCCCCTGATTATCATATTATGTCAGCATATTAAAATGTATGCTATCATTCGCAACCGCCTGCGCCTTGTTCAGTACGAGCTTGCGTCCGCCCAGTAGCCTATTTCACCAACATTGCAAAGTATACTTTAGTAGAAAAGTATTCTTTGAGGGAGAAATTTTCAATTTTATGATAAATTTATTAATTTTTATTATACTGAATTTATTACATTATCACAGCCATTATGGCTGTGATAATGTAATAAATTCAGTATAATAATTCTGCATACTTTTAATCATGAAATACATGCATTTGTTAGTTCTATTTGAAATAATGCATTTCAGGAAAAATAAATGATTACTCCCTCAAAGTATACTTTGCTAGAAAAGTATACTTTGCAATTTTGATGAAATCGGCTACAGATTATCAACGTTTCTGAGGCCCATTTTTAGCTCGCCAGCACGAAGTACAGAAAGACCTAATGGCATACTATACCCCCGTGGTGATCGTCGTCGGCGTCGTCGGCGTCCACAAATTTAACGTTGGGGTAAATGTTTCATAACTTCTGTGTATTACCATGGAATGCCTTGATGTTTCATACATGCATTCCTCATGCTATCGCAAAGCCACGACCCACCGCCCACGGCTTACCACAAGGTCAAGGTCACAAGCTTAGTGCGTTCATAAATTTAACGTTGTTTATTACAGGGGGCGCCATGATATTTCATACATGTATTCATCTGATAACCCTCTATCATGCTGCAGCAACTCCACCACCTACCGCCTATCCCTTTCCCCAAGGTCAAGGTCACAAAGCGCTTTGATATTTTATACATACATACATCTATCTGATGATTCTCTATCATGCTGTAGCAAATCCATGACCCCCTGCCCACGCCTTACCCCAAGGTCAAGGTCACAAGTGCGTTCATAAACTTAACGTCGGCGTCAACTTCTCTTGTTTTACAGTGAGCGCATTGATATTTCATACATGCATTCCTCAGATGACCTTCGATAATCGCAAATTTACGACCCACCGCCCTTCCCTGACCCCAAGGTAAAGGTCACAAGCCTAGTGCGTTCATACATTTATTATTAGCCGATCTATTTATAGATCGGCTAATATATTGGTTATCCATCGAATTCTGAAAAAGTTTGTAGCAACCCTTTTCTCCGCTATTCGGTAATCTACGAACGCGAATTTTTCTGTATCACTTCCAAATTGCATCAACCGATAAAGTTTGCATTTTTGGCAATTACCTCCGTTTAAAACTTTACTTATAGCCAAATAACACAATTTTGAATACGTAATGAGCTGAACGCCGGAAGAGATTTAACCCGGAAGTTATTGTTGTTGAAGTCCATAGTTGGCTCTAATGGCCATATACGCCAACATACGCCGATTATTGGGCTAATTTAAAGCTTTTATTTATTAAACAGAACAAGTTTCAGCCACGTATAATCGCGTAAAATGTGTTTATTCGACTAATTTATAATCGACCTCTGCTCAAAATCTCCTTACTAGCAACCCCAGCATTTTCGGGTTTATCCCAGCATCTCGGGTTTATCCCATTGGATCGCGTATGCGCGTCATTTGACGCTAGTTAATATTCACAAAATTTTCCACCAATCAAAACGAAGAATTGCCCTTCATAGCCAACTTTGATTTGTTTACGTATCATGCAGGGATGGCAGGGATGCATCCAGCACGCGCGATTGCGGCAACCCCCCTTAATTATTGTCAATGCCGCAAATTATTGATTGTCTTGCGCCCGACATCGCGCAAAAAATCACGGATGGGGCACATTAGGCCAATCTGGGCATGTGCCTGAATACGCAGGAGCTTGCGTCTATTTTTAGATGACACTGTAACCGCTAGATATATATAGCCCTGGTAGCTCCGCCCACTCGCGTGCTGCCACAGAATTCGGACAAACACACAGTGACTACAACTTTGTGTATTGCGGAGTGTAATTTGTAGATAAATAGAGCATACAGTACAGGTGTTACGCTGGAATATTTCGCAACATAATGGTGACAACAAAACATTGCTGCTATGGCATTGCTGCTATTGGATGGATTTGGGAACGGGTTTCCAAAACCTGCACAAAATCGAGAAAAATGTCAACGCTGGGTACAGAACTGTGGTCGAAAATAGTTTACCATTGACAATGTTACCAGAGACACCTACATATGTTCGATGCACTTTACCCTGATTTTATCGGCTAATAACATCATGCTCTGCATGACTTTTCATTGTTTTCTTATCACTTGTGTTTCGTTACAGGGAGCGCCTTGACATTTCATGCATGCATTCATCTGATGATGCTCTATCATGCTGTAACAAATTCACGACCCACCGACCACCCCTGACCCCAATGCCAATGTCAGTTAGTTCGTTCAATTGTCATGTATCAGCATAAGTGGCCTTATAAAGTGTTAGCTATATGTGTCTCACCATGAGAAAAGGGACTTGTTAAGTTTACGATCAGTGCAGTCCCAGGGGCCCGTTTCACTAAACTGTTTACGACTAAATGTTCGTAAGTGCAAAATTATGATAGTCTGTACATTTCACGTTAGCAATGTTTTCTTGTAAACAATTATTGGATTTACATTTATTGAGCATAGGCTGCATATGCAGCCTATGCTCAATAAATGTAATTCCATCAGTTTTAATTTCCAGACGATCCTAAATTTGCACTTACAAACTTCTTAGTCAGTTGTACGGAGCTTAGTGAAACGGGCCCCAGATCTGCATGTGAATCAGCATAGTCTGATCAGGGCCTACATGGTTCGTTATGAAACTGAGGAAACATTCCCGTAGTCTCTCACAAAAGTCCAGATTAGTGTAAACTAAAGAAAATAGTCACAAGTACAACATGTTCAGCATAGACCCTGATTAGACAGGCAGATGCATAGTCTGCTCTGGGCATATGGAGGACACATATCGATGTCTAGTTACCTAAGATTGGCCAAGAACGCGTACAGGTCGGCATTGACTAATACAACGGACTGATTTCGAGCATCTCAGAAAGTTTTATAATCACCAGGGGCGGATCCAGCATTTGGGGAACGATGGGGGGGGGGGTGGGGTTGTCCTATTTTCGAGCTCCAAAATTGAAATCTAGATGTCCGGAAATGCACTTTCCTGTGTTTACGGCATTTAAATTCAGACTGCAACTGTAAACTGTGATCTATGTAAACTGTGATCTATGTAAACTCCGTGGCTGAACGGGGAAGGTTGCAACCACCCCCCTCCAGATCCGCCCCTGATCACTGACCCAGTATATTGTTAGTTCAGTATGTACACTATTTTCTACGTCAGTAAACGTAACTATGAGACTGGCCTCAGGGGTGCATCCATGATTTAGGTCTAGAGGGGGCGTGGATTCTCAATTGCAAATGAGACACATATGATAAAATTCAGATAATTATTTTCTGCATTGTGTTATTTATCATCAAAAGTATATGTTGTTACCACTCAGTTCAACCGACGGTTCAACAGCATACACACAGTGGTAACAGCATACACACGGCATTACACCTACACAGCAAAATCACAGGTTGAAGTAACGGACCGAGGTCAATAGATACATTAAATATACATAAAAATAGTATTAAGTGTAAAATAATAAGCTAACAAATATATTTACTCCCTCCTATACACTGTACTGTGTTTATGAGGTAGTAAAGCTTTTCTTTAGATTATTTTGTGTTCACTTATTAATGCTTTTAGGTATATTTAATGTATGTATAGACCTCGGTCCGTTACTTCAACCTGTGAGCAACATGTGACACATATGCAATTCATATGAAAAAAAATCATATGATGTTTATATGTAAAACATACAAAAATATATGGAATCACATTGTGTAGTGTGAACAAATCCACCAAGGATTGCCCAAAATCAGCTGCTAATGCCAACTATGCTGTACATAGAGAATAGTAGGTTAGTGCCGTGAATGGGAAAAAATATCTGGCAAGGCTCAGGAAACGGGATGGGCGAGGCTCTGCCGAGCACATCCCGTTTCCGTGCCGCGCCAGATATTTTTTCCCATTCACGGCACTAACCTACTATTCTATTTATCCCGTCAACACGTACAAATGGCTGTAAAATGCAAAAATTGTATTGACTGGATATCAAAAATGTTTCACGGCACGGTGTTTCACGGCATATACGCACTATGTTGACGGGATAAATTTTAGTTTTGCACTTGCGAACTTCTTAGTCGTACGAAGTTTAGTGAAACGGACCCCTGAACAGCAATTGACAGTGCGTACTCATAATCAAGCAATTTGATTAGCTGAACCTGAGCTGTAGCACAGCTCATGCTCAGCTAATCAATCTGCTTGTTTTCAAGCACAGTTATATTCAAGTATTTTGAAATACTAAAGTGACACCTACTGTTATCTATTAACAATTTATTTTGTAGTAGTGTATCCCTCCTTTGCTACATCGATCGTTTTGAATACATGTAGCTTAATAAACATTATTTAATAAATTATTTGTTATAGGTCACAAAGTCACAAGTTCTAATGGACATTACGGATATGGTTTCTTTAACGAACATTTATAAATGTGAAATTCAAAATGTATGTGAAAGACGTGGCTGATAAGAGTTAACTTTATCTTTTTCCAAGTCACGCTCCAGCTAGTATGAGCACCTGCTCATATTTCAGCTGGAAATATGTGACACTTTACATTTATAACATAAGTACTTAGACCATAGAACGATAGATTTGGCCTCACTTATAATTGCTTCATAAGAGTGATGTGATATATGAATATAATATATGTGAATATTGTCTTGTTACTGTATACTATATGGTACATTTAGTTGTTTCTTTGTATGCACAATCCATCGTACCGTTTCACCGCTTCGAGCGTATGACACATACAGCAAATACTATGAAAGTAACACTAACAAAACTTGGTGCAATACATCGTAGACAGATATCACAACGGCGTTCCATAAATATTATGCCAGAAAACGATACAAACGAGCATTTCTCCCATTTCTCCCATCAATCTAAAAATAATTTCAATGTATAACGTTCAATCTGATGCACAGTTTATTGTCAATGTATATGTATCCCACGGTAAAGCAACATATACTCGCATATCAGGCGAGTAGCCACGAGTGACAATACACTGGGATATCTGCTTACATGTGACTGAATTTGATACATTATGTATGGTAACGAATGTATTTTTGACAGCATTGTGTATTTACCTTACTGTTAGACATCCATTACTGGATTCTCAAAAAAAAAAAATATACAAAAATGGGTCAGCAAACTCTTCAGAACTCTGTATATAAGTGTGATAGAAACAACCCATATAACGTTGTTGTTGGACGTCTTTGGACGATATTTCACCAAGTTGTATTTATGTATGTCACATTATTTGTGGTATTTGTCAAACCCTACAATAGGTAAAACTGACAGATGGCTTGTACATGAAGATGGCCGACATAGCAACTCCATGCACTGTTTAGTACACAGTAACACGCTAATGTTCACATATATATTATACAATAATTCCAGCACAAAATATTTACACAATTCCCTAACATTTGATTGGTCCGTAGCAAGTCTCTGTCCAAAATTTATATCCCCGTAAACTCCAATGCCGAACTACTTTCCGTAACCGTCAGGCGCAGTTAAATTAATTCTTAAGAAAACGGAAAATAAACACATTTTCTTGATGAATTTATTTCAAATGCTGGAATTATAAGGAATGAATGGCCTTTTTGTTGAATTTATCGGGGATATAAACTTGGAAAAGTCGCGGGAATACTGGACGAGGCCTTCCGGCCTTCGTCCAGTATTCCCGCGACTTTTCCAAGTTTATACCCCGATAAATTCCACAAAAAGGCCATTCATTCCTATATTATATCCCATCACATTGAGGAACCTATTTTGTTTGAATCGAACGATGATCATGTATAGAACGATGATCAGGTATAGAACGGGTCCTTAACTCTTTGCATGCTAGCGTCGAAAATATCCGCCAAACAAATTAGGACTATATGTTTTATTTCTCGCTGTAAATATGTCTTGGAATTTCATTAGAATTGAGTCCTCAGGACTCAATTCTAATGAATTTCCAGGACATATTCATGATATTTACAAGGAGAAATAAAAGAAAATATTTGTGTCCGCTAGTTTTTAACTATTTATAGCCCACACGTTTCCCAGCATGCAAAGAGTTAACGATTACATATATACTGGCGTTCCATATTCACGCAATGGGATTGCGAGGGTATGCGATTCTTAAATATGAATCCATCCTTGGGGATTGATATTTAAACGGTGACTTTCTAAGATCAAACATGAGACCACGTGGTCACGTGTGGTAAATGTAAGTGTAACCCACACCATATGGGGACACTGTCTATTTTCAGTATTGTGAGTCCAGTGTTAATGATACGGTGCCCTCTATTTGTGGATGTGACTGGAGAAATGGGGCTTATGGGTTTTGCGACCAGTGTATATCCTGAACTGTTCGCCATTCCATCAATGAAACATCGCATATGCTTCTAACAAGCAATATAGATCGTTATCCGGCGACAGGAGTGTGCTATTTGATCAGGAGCTACATCGGTCACAAATCCCATAAAATAGGTTCGTCCGCATGTACGAACTTCTTAGTCATACGATGTTTGTTGAAACTGCCCCCAGGGTACGATATAATAGTTCATACAATGATTTCTATGAGTTTTCTCTTTACACGCATGGTGTTAGTCACAGGTGATGGGAACAACTAATCTGATAGTCTGTTGTATACGTGTAGAGATATCTATATATCTATATATATACACCGTCATGTGATTTTTTATTTTCCCGTCACCTGTGGTGTTAGTTAAGGCTACCGTATCTTACCAGCAGCAACAAGTACAGTTCAAAACATGTGATTACATCCGGTATATATTTGCAAACTTTATTCTGAATTTCAGCTTTGCACTTAAGAACTTCTCAGTCGTAAGAAGTTTAGTGAAACGGACCCCTGTGTCGGTAATATTATATATCTGTTTATGCAAGCTGTTGGATTGTGTTATACTATCTGGTAAAATAGTCCATATGATCTCAGTTTGAAATAACATTGTCACATGATGCGTATTGCAGAAGTTATACGGTTTACCGTTACCATGAAAAAACCGTCATATCGGTGTCAAGGAAATAATGTACGAATTTAATAATATGTGATGGTGACTAGTGATGATGATTGTGACTACCCGGATCAACCTGCGCATTCGCGCAGTCTGATCCGGGTCTGCACTGGCGTTAATTCGAGAGAAAAAACTAAACAAGGCGTGCGCTAACAATAAGTATCTTGTTGCCAATTTCATTGTGATCGATGGCAGTGACAGATTGATAAGGACACGCATCTGTCGTGTCGATTACCATCCTGAAACGTATACACGTATGGGATTGGTTCATGACATTTTACAAATTCTGCCGCATATTTTGTTCTCACCCACGTGACAAGGGTTTCCCATCTTTCCCATTGCGCAAGTTTGTTGGAAGTATCATGTGGAGACGATTCTCATGCGCTGTCAAAACATGTTTTTGTCGAGAAATATTGAAAATAAAACATTTACAGCAGACGGCAACATTTAATTCAGCGTAGTAAGGGTTAAGATTGCAGTTTAGTGAGTTATATAATGCCAGGTGTGCATGTCTGTGAACGCAATTGGCCGAACAATGAGACTATGATCTTTAAAGGCGTTGTTTTAACGCAGAAAAAAAGAGCACGAACCGTCATGTCCGTATGAATATGCACATTTACAGACGGGTTTGTTTGGAAAATGGCGGAAATACTAGTTTTATTACGAATATTTCTCCGAGACTGGCTATTCAATACTTCTCAACAATATAAGAATGATGGAGATTCTCGTGCGCTGCTGAAACATATGTGTATTAAGAATGCAATAAAAACGAAAAAACAGCAATTTACCGCCATTTATAAGTGTCAACCGACTTTCACCGGTGCGCTGGTTCCCATTTCAGTGCCTCAACTCCAGCAGTCTATTAGCAGCCGTCGCAGACCGTGAACCAGTCAACATCACCGAACCGGAACTGGGACGCGTGTTCACCATCCTCCTCTACTACGCAGCCAACATAAACATGTATTGTCATGGTCACGTGATAGTTACAGCCAATCAGACGACGATGATTAATACTGATTTAATTCACCGAAGTGGCACGGGGGCGGCACTGCAAAGGGATCGGATGCAATCGTTCTTGGAAGGCCTAAATGGTCAGTATACAGTTATTTCATGGTCATTCGGAGGAACAGTCTACAATTATTGTCTTTTGAGGAGGTGTACACGAGATTTACAAACCTGAAGAAAATCATATTGTGAATATGACTTTTCGTGTACATCGACTCAAAAGACAATAATTATAATTATAATTATGATACAACAACACACGAACACAGGTTGAAGTAACGGAGCGAGGTCTATAAATACATTAAATATGCCCCGTCGGGGAATGTACTTCGCGTTATGTTGTAGGTGTTAACCGTGAGCATCCCTACCCTAGGCACGTAATCGTTCCCAGATTCGGATTTTGGGGTGTACTGTCGAGAGGGTGTTGTGGGTGATTACTACCACAGGTGGAAGACTCAGACATATGGCACCAAAAAAATTCCTATTAAACAAAGCCCATTACCCCACCAATTTGGTCTCGTACATTACCATCTTCTATAAAGAAAGGTGGAGAACATTGTGGACATTATAGAAAGAGCCCTCTCGTTTCCGACTCGCACAAACACAATACACATCGATTAAATGTATGAAATATGTTTCTGGCAATCGATAAAGGTATTAGGTGTGTGAATATACTCACTTCAAATCGCTGTTTCAAGCATTTATTCAGTTATTCGCGTTTTGATTACCCCATCCAAAGCGAAAGTTGCGTGTACGAAATAATTTCACACAGAATCGGAGGCCGTCCGGCGTGGATTTAAAGTTCGTCCAATTGTGATCGTTCACCGATCTAAAAAACACCTTTTTTATATTTTCATTCATGATTCGCGTACTATCAGATTATTTCTTCCGGAATATCGAAATAGGTTGAATGACGTCATCACAGTTTAGATTTAGCGAGAGATGTTCTTTAAATAGACGCTTCCGGTTGTATTATGGAAGATGGTGCATTGACCCGGTTCCAGATAATAAACGAAATTAGACAAAAAAGTGTTTTTTTAGATCGGTGAACGATCACAATTGGACGAACTTTGTATGGTTGGAGTTTCTAATGTATATGGTCATGGTGCACGTCATTAGTTTGAGCTGGCGATCAGCTATCGGCCAAATATGACCGATAATCAACGCCGGACGGCCTCCGATTCTGTGTGAGATTCTTTCGTACACGCAACTTTCGCTTTGGATGGGGTAATCAAAGCGCGAATAACTGAATAAATGCTTGAAACAGCGATTTGAAGTTAGTAGATTCACACACCTAATACATGTACCTTTATCGATTGCCAGAGACTTATTTCATACATTTAATCGATGTGTATTGTGTTTGTGCGAGTCGGAAACGAGAGGGCTCTTTCTATAATGTCCACAATGTTCTCCACCTTTCTTTATAGAAGATGGTAATGTACGAGACCAAGTGGGTGGGGTAATGGGATTTTTATAATAGGCATTGTTTTTGTGTCATAGGTCCGAGTCTTCCACCTGTGGTAGTAATCACCCACAACACCCTCCCGCCAGTACACCCTAAAATCCGAATCTGGGAACGATTACGTGCCTAGGGTAGGGATGATCACGGTTAACACCTACAACATAACGCGAAGTACATTCCCCGACGGGGAGCCACATCCATCCCTAGCACACATACATATCATACCAAATCGGAGTAGAGAGACATACCTTTAACTTTATACTTTTACCATCAACATAGGTATTATAAAATATGAATTACAACCGTTTATAAAAGTTCCGTTTTTTACCACATATAGTAAGTGCACGAGTTCCGGCGAATAAACCTGTCCCACGATGTTTATGCAAAATGGCTTCCCAAGCAATGATATAAATGTATGTGTGATTAAATTGTCTGTCGTGACGCACAGGACGGGTATAACTGTAGGTTTGATCAAATGTTCGATTGGAAACACTGTTTTTTGTATGCAAAATGTTTCTTTACGGGCCGGGACGACGTAAAAGTGTATTTTTAACCCGATGTTTACTCCGTTATATAGCAGTATCGGCCTCGGAAATGTTCCGGTTCTTTGTCGACCTAGCAATGATGATAACTTTTTTAAACAAAACAATCGATAGTTCGAAAACGCGTTGACATAGCGCATCGGGGAATATATCGTTGCGGAATACTAACATTGTCCCAACTTCTACAATAGGCGACAATGATATAACTCGGTTGACGTTTCGTGAGAGTCCGTTGTTTCGAGGCCGTCCGTGTTCGGCCTATTAAAAAGTTCGTAACCTTGTATAATGAACTATGGAGGGAGTAAAAAAAATAATTTTAGCTTATTTTTTTTCTTCATTTATTGATGCTTTTATGCATATTTAATGTATTTATAGACCTCGCTCCGTTACTTCAACCTGTGCACACGAATTGCCTCATGCTTAGATCGCGTGTTTGCATATGTTGCTACATCTGAATATCAGTCTCGGACTCGTCTCGTTGCACCTGGAGGTGAATATCAGATTCGAATATCATTCTCGGACTCGTCTCAGACTGATATTCTGGGGGCCGTTTCACTAAACTTCGTACGACTAAATTGTTCGTAAGTGCAAAATATTATAAAATTTCACATTAACAATGTTTTCTTGTAAACATTTATTGGATTTACATTTATTGAGCATAGGCTGCATATGCTCAATAAATGTAAATCCATCAATTGAAATTTCCAGGCGATCCTAGATTTGTACTTACGAACGTTTCAGTCGTACGAAATTTAGTGAAACGCTCCGCAGGTGAATATAATGTATGCCTACTATCATGTGACCCGATATTTGACATTTCATTGGTTGAAATTGTTGGTCATGTAATAATCAAAACTATTGCCTCGAGACTGCAGTAATGGAATTGAATGACATAGTCCTCCTAAATTGATTGTCCGCAAATAAAGTCGGTTTTAAAACATACAGTGCTACCTCTCTACAGCAGCCACCCATGGGATGACTCAAAACTGGCTGTTGTAGAGAGGTGGCTGTTATAGGGAGGTTAATGCTGAATTAAATTTTGTCATCCACTGTTTATTTATTTTCTTTGATAATTCTCATCAAAACATGCTTTGGCAACATTTTAGAATCATTTCCATTGGAAATGATTCTAAAATACTGTCAAAACATGTTTTTATTGAGAAAGAAGGCAAAGACAACAGCAGACGACAATGTTCGTGCTCAGCAGTCGAAGAGTTAGATACAGAGGAAATCATCCATTTGGGATATAAAATAGCGGCTGTTATAGAGAGGGTGTTGTTATAGAGAGGGTGTTGTTGTAGAGAGGGTGTTGTTGTAGAGAGTGTGTTGTTATGGAGAGGGTGTTGTTGTAGAGAGGGTGTTGAGGGTGTTGTTGTAGAGAGGGTGTTGTTATAGAGAGTGTTGTAAAAGTGTGTTGTAGAGAGTTGTGTTGAGAGGGTGTTGTTGATGAGAGGGTGTTGTTGTAGAGAGGGTGTTGTTATAGAGAGGGTGTTGTCATAGAGATAGTGTTGTTGTAGAGAGGGTGTTGTAGAGAGGGTGTTGTTGTAGAGAGGGTGTTGTTATAGACCGGGTGTTGTTGTAGAGAGGTTGTTGTTGTAGAGATGGTGTTGTTGTAGAGAGGGTGTTGTGTTGTAGAGAGGGTGTTGTTGTAGAGAGGGTGTTGTCATAGAGAGGGTGTTGTTGTAGAGAGGTGGCCGTTCGGGAAGGTTCAACTGTATATGATTCATGTACGCGCTTTGAAACTTTGCCAACTATTGACAGCGGTTAATGAACATAATCTGTAAAATACAGAGGTATTATATGCATATATTCTGTATGTCGTTTTCGGCGATTATCATGAAGTGTCAAATAAATATGTTGTAGCCCATCTTTGCACCATAGAGTTTTCTATTTTAAAAAAATGGCAACAACTTTATAACATTAAGTCTTGTATTCCGAGAGAAATTATCATTGTCACGCCTGCTTTAACAGAGGCGCGACTATAGTCGGCGCTTTTTCCGTCGTCGTCGTCGTCCGCGTTCGCGTCCGCGTCGTCCGGTTTTTTTGTAAGGCAAATGCGTTAAAGTTATTGATTTTTCACAATATCTCTTTAACCCCTACCCAGAATTTAATAATATTTCACATCAATGTTTGTCTAGGGATGATGCTTCATTACGCACATACCCACATCCAAATTATCAAAGTCAAGGTAATTTATTTACTTGTAATGTTCACCGGTTTTGTAACAGAATTGCGTTAAAATTATTGTTTTTTCACAATATCTCTTTCACCCCTTGCCAGACTTTGATAATATTTCACATCAACGTTTGTCTAGGGATGATGCTTCATTACGCACACTCCTACATCCAAATTCTCAAAGTCAAGGTAATTTATTTACTTGTAATGTTCACCGGTTTTGTAACAGAAATGCGTTAAAATTATTGTTTTTTTCACAATATCTCTTTAACCCCTTGCCAGACTTTGATAATATTTCACATCAACGTTTGTCTAGGGATGATGCTTCATTACGCACACCCCTACATCCAAATTCTCAAAGTCAAGGTAATTTATTTACTTGTAATGTTCAAGGTCAAATGCCTCGGCAGGCGCGATACCGCTTCCGTGGCGGAATTCTTGTTTTATATTCATGTTATTTTCTTTCTTTAACAGTGTCGATGCAAGCAGACAACGCCCATAGTCATGTCGATGAGGAGCCGATTCTCAGCACCGATGTCTTCAAACACGAGGTACTGACACTATTATACGTCTGGGGGCCGTTTCACTAAACATCGTACTACTAAAATATTTGTTCTTGCAAACAATTATTGGATTTACATTTATTGATCAATAAATGTAAATCCATCAATTGAAATTTTCAAATGATCCTCAATGTGCACTTACGAACATTTTAGTCGTAAGAATTTAGTAAAACGGCCCCCAAAACGGCCTGTTTAACTAAACTTCCTTGGACAAAAATGTTCGTTTGTGCAAAATTATGATAGTCTGTAAATTTAACATTAATAATGTTTTCTTGTAAACAACTATTGGATTTAAATTTATTGAGCATATGCAGCCTATGCTCAATACATGTAAATTCATCAATTGAAATTTCCAGACGATCCTAAATGTGCACTTACGAACATTCTTGTCGTATGAAGTTTAGTGAAACGGGCCCTATGTCTCTATGATAGAATGATATAACATGTATGTCGTTAATCAGAAATGTGATATGGTTTCAAATTCTTAAAACTAATGACAAACCGGCACTGCAGATCCAGATGAGACGGCTCGTTACGAGCCGGCTCATCTGGGTCTACAGTGTTTGCAATGTTAGGTCCAAGGTCTGTCGGGTTGAAAGGTTAAAGGTACATGCCCACTTAGTAGGCACGCAATGTTTTTTTATAGGAATTGAATAAGTGTTTAATTGTGTCACTATTCCACCAGTTCTAAAAATTACGAGTGTCAGCTATACAAATATAATAATGTAGTAATATTTATTTCACTGATAGTGACCCGCGGTTATATCATGCTATTTTCATATGCAAATGAGGCATGATATGTTTTAATTATTTATACTAATTTAAAGCGTCACCTGACACAATAATATTTTCGACAGATTATAAACTATGATCATTGCATATCAAACAATACATACACAGAATAAATAGCAATATCCGTTAACATTTTAAGGAAACACGGTTATCGCCCCTGATATCAGTGTGGAAATTTACGTCTGATATAAAATGTATAATAATGCCAATCAATACGTGGGGTATTGGTGAATGAATGTTTATTGTATCCCCCGGACGAAAATCGGGGGATACTATGTATTTGACACAGAACATCGTCCGCGTCCGCGTCCGCGTCCGCGTCCGCGTCCGCGTCCGCCGCAGACACTTCTTGTCCGGAGCATAACTCGAACACCCTTTGGAATATTTTCATGAAACTTCACACATGCATGGACCACGACCCAAAGGTGTGTCGCGCACAAGAATGACAACTCTTGTATAGCTAATTTTTTAGTTATCTCCATTTTTTGTTTCGCGCACTGATTTCGTGTCCGGAATATAACTCTACCACCCTTTGGAATATTTTCATGAAACTTCACACATGCATAGACCACGACCCGAAGGTGTGTCGTGCATAAGAAGTACAACTCTTGCATAGCTAATTTTTTAGTTATCTCCCTTTTTTGTTTCGCGCACTGATTGAGCATAACTCGACCACCCTTTGGAATATTTTCATGAAACTTCACACATGCATAGACCACGTTCCGAAGGTGTGTTGTGCATAATAATGACAACTCTTTCATAGCTAATTCTTTAGTTATCTCCCTTTTTTTGTTTTTGCGCACTGATTTCCTGTCCGGAGCATAACTCGACCACCCTTTGGAATATTTTCATGAAACTTCACACATGCATAGACCACGACCCGAAGGTGTGTCGCGCACAAGAATGACAACTCTTGCATATCTAATTTATAAGTTATCTTCCTTTTTTGTTTTGTTTCGCGCACTCTACAAACTGGACATTAATACATGAAGACCCGTTTTCTCGTGTGCTCTGTACATCTTACCTGTAGAGAGAACAATAGCCTTATCCGGTTAAACAATAGTGACTGGGAGAACCATTCACCTACATGTGCAAATGTACAAACTGGCCACTAACTGACCACTAACTTATTACAGGTAATTTATACAGGTAAATTATTATATTACATTTCCGTAAACTGTGTTGACAATATTGTGGCAATATGTGGACCTGTGCAGATATGATATGTAGATAAATATAGGACTATCCAAAAAAATTCTGGACTCCAGTAGCGAGCATTATTATTTTTTAATTTTTAAACTTTTTGTTTTCATTTATTTTTTCACTTTTCTTTTTAAATTCTTTTTCAATTTGTGCCTAGTAGCACAAGGTCGTAAGTGCTATATACGGACTATTATCATATAATAAAACAATTATTGACTAGTGAGCCATATAATATAATTCTGCCAGGATATACGCTATTGAGATGTGATAAGCAATTTGGTAGGGGACGTGGTGGTGTAGCTCTGTATATACGTGACAAGTACAGTTTTGTGCAGATTGTATTACCAACAAATGACACCACGCCTGGAATAGAAACTCTACTGATTAAACTGGACAATCAAACTGTTATCTGTTTACTCTATAGGTCGCCATCAGTATCTATACTTTCATTACAAGAGACATTGAATGTAATCGTAGGTTTAATTCCAGATGACCATAATGTTTAAAAACTGGGGATTTCAACGTTGATTTATTGTCTAATTCTGGGTCTCAGCTAACTATGTACAACTGATAACGGAATGCACCTACTACATTGGTAGTGGTCGTGGCAGTCTACTCCACTATATATACACCAGACATTGTGATGTTGTGAGATCCGGTGTACTCTGTACTTACTACAGCGACCATGAGGCTGCAGGCGCGGATACAGAAATAATTGCAGGGGGGGGGGGTCTGTAATTACAAGTCGATGCGATCATCCAATTATTCGAGTATTGTAGATTTTCTTTCTTTCTTTTTTTTTTGCCGGGAAGCAGGGGGGGGGGGGTCCGGACCTCCTGGACCCCCCCCCCCCCTCTGTATCCGCGCCTGGTCTGTATATGTGGAGTTTCGTCAACTCTGAGATTTTTACCCACACACAAAAAAGGTTTGTTGATACGTCATACGCCTTACTGACCTGTCTGATGAGGGTTGATGCAGTCAATTGCTCTAGAATGACATATTTTCATTCCATTATAGTGCAATGTGCATATATTTATGCATGTGCCTTGCTGACAAGTGTCTGAGGCATACATAGGTCAATCAATAAAGTACCGACAACTAAATGGTTTTACTTCAAATATTTGTACCTGCACCTAGTCATTATGTTTTTCTTTAGCCTTAAATATTCCAAACTACTTGTGTACTTGGGACGGGGGATACGCACGCGCTTGTAGACAAGCGTCCATTTCTGGTTTCATATAGAACTACCGACTGCATATATTTGGTGATTAAAAATATGCAGAATTATTATACTGAATTTATTACATTATCACAGCCAAAATGGCTGTGATAATGTAATAAATTCAGTATAATAAAAATTAATAAATTTATCCGTAAATTGAAAATTTCTCCCTCAAAGTATACTTTGCTAAATAAGTATACTTTTCAATGTTGGTGAAATAGGCTACTGGTACATGAGAGTTGAATTCGATTATACCCATTAAATTAGTACTAAGCATATTACTTTTGGGTAGTGGGGCTACATGGCTGAATATATACAATTATCTTTTCTGTATATAGTCAGTTCTGATTTTTGGATTTACCCCACATCACAACCGGTAACATATGGGATGCGACCCGGCTTAAACTGGCATAGCTGTTGACAGGCCGTTACATACCATTAAATCAAATAAAACCTAAACAAATGTACAGGCGATTTCACTGTGTGTGGTCAGATGTACGTTCTATCGTTTACCTTCTGGAAAATAGTTAAATAAAATTAATGCTGTTCACGTTATGCTGTTGCAATCATGTTGTGTCGGATTATATGTAGCAGATTTCACCAAAATTGCTAAGCATACATATCTAGCTAAGTACACTTTGAGGGAGTAATTATTTATTTTTTCCCGAAATGCTCGAAATAACGACTGCGTATATTTGATGATTAAAAGTACGCAAAAGTATTATACTGTATTTATTACATTATCACAGCCAAAATGGCTGTGATACTGTAATAGATTCAGTATATTAATTTGGTCAGAAAATATTTATTTTTCATTAAATTAAAACTAATAAATTTATCCTTAAATTGAAAATTTCTCCCTCAAAGTGTACTTAGCAAGATAATATTCTTTGATATGTTGGTGAAATCGGCTAAGGTCCTACCAAACGAGGTTCAACTCTAGCGGCACTTTAGTGTGTATACATAGTGGACAGTACTGGAACAATATTCTTAAAGCTAGTGGGAACAGTAACACAACAACTGTGTTAGCGTATTCTTATCCCATGCCTACTTTGTTTGGTCAGACCTGTAGCCCATTTCATCAACATTGCAAAGTATACTTTAGTAGCAAAGTATACTTTGAGGGAGAAATTTTCAATTTTATGATAAATTTATTAATTTTTATTATACTGAATTGTTTACGTTATCACAGCCAATTTGGCTGTGATAATGTAATAAATTCAGTATAATAATTCGGCATACTCTTAATCATGAAATATATGCATTTGTTAGTTCTATATGAAATAATGCATTTCAGGAAAAATAAATGATTACTCCCTCAAAATATACTTTGCTAGTAAAGTATACTTTGCAATATTGATGAAATATGCTACTGCTGTTGGTTAGCGGATACCAAATGACGCGAAATTGCCCAGGTTTCCGTGGCCAAACAAATCAACAATATTGGGGGATATGACGAGGTTGGATTTTTCTTTCTTAGGAGTAAGTGAACCTATTGTTTAATTCAAGCAGAACCATTGACTGACTGCAGGTCATGTACAAGTAGGTCCCACAGCATCCATACGAATAGTGAAAGTAGGAGAGACTGTCCTTATTGGATGGGATTTTGTTAAATTATATAGGAAAACTATTTGGTGTGATCTAACCTGTTTACCAAGCGGTGTTCGATTATAGCGACACTGTAGCAATTTGATTGTCTGAGCCTGAGCTGTAGCGCATCTTGATTTCAATCACAATATTCAAGTACCTTGAAATAAATAAATTGACGATATGTAGAATACGCATTTATTATCAAAAGTGGTAGTACAAACTACTCACAGCAATGTGAAAATACGCATTTATTATATAAATACCCATGAAATACATAGTTATACGATGTAAATAAAAGTCATATGTTCTCATCGATGAAATAAACAACTTCCGGTGAAAATACGACTACTTCCGCTATCTATATTCATAATGCGCACCTGCAATGCCGGACTGCAAATAGGCTGTAAATACACATTCATTACCGTATACAGTCTAAAAAACTGCTAATTTCCATGGAGCGGTATATAATAAATAGAATATTCATATTTTTGCAATGAATATGACATATATGTTCATCGAGTAGTGTGGAATGTCCATATTCCACGAGTGCCGTTAGGCACGAGTGAAATATGGACATTTCACACCACAATATCCTCTATATTTTCAAATTAAGTGGTGAAAATTTATAATAGATTTGTGAAAGTGAAATACGCATTGAATTTGAAATCCGGGGGTATAATAGTCTTTAGATATTAAACTTATCTGGAGCTCTGTAATATTAGTGAATGCCTGTATTGCTTGTTGCGTCGGATGCGGAGTTCTACAAAGACTGATCATGCTCAGCACGGTTCATGATGTTACATCTATTTACCATCTATTTCAGTGTGTTGGGTCAGACGTGCTCTTCTACCAATCCGGGTTCGACTCCAGTGATGTCGTTGGTGCTGATAACCTTGATAAATTTTCGTCGCTAATTGTTTATTACCTTCTGTCTGGTGAGTGCGTTCTTAAACCCGTTTGAAAAACGTGGCGTTTACTAAGGACTACATTAAAATTAAAAGTATTTGCTATTGGCGATATTAGCGCAGGCGGTAGAGTAACACATGCAAACGAACATTTTTGGTTCCCGCCTTTTAAGGGTTAAGAGTCGGTAGCTACCGACTCTTAACCCTTAAAAGGCGGGAACCAAAAATTGTCGTTTGCTATTGTGTCATATTTTCTCTTTTTTCTCAAGAAAAACATTGTTTGACAGCACTTTAGAATCATTTCCAATGGAAATGATTCTAAATTGCTGCCAAACCGCTGCCAAACCATGTTTTTCTACGTGTACAACGAAGTCATCACAGAACACAAAAGGTCAATGTTATCATACACGTACATGTAATCATGGTAATGAAACTTGTTATATTGCTTCCTTATTGTGTCTTTGTGTATTTGTATGAAAACTTGGAACTCGTTGGTAATTGCGATTTACATGTAAGTCGCCCTGCGTGACATTGAATAAATTCGGGTTGTTGCGATCTAAGATCTGTGAATCAAATATTGTTAAAGGTACATGCCCACCCAGTAGACACAAACTGTTATGTATATCAGAGACATAATCTGATACATTTTCTGTCAAAATACACATTAATTCACCATTACCCCACGTATTGATTGGTATTATTATACATTTTATATCAGACGTAAATATCCACACTGATATCAGGGGCGAATGGTTCCTTAAAATGTTCATTCGGCTCATATTTAAGGGTGGGAATTGGCTCGGACACCTTCCATACCCGGCCTTAAAATGTTAACGGATATTACTATTTATTCTCTGTATTTATTTTTTGATGTGCAATGATCATACTTTATAATCTGTCGAAAATATAATTTGTTTAAGGTTACGCATTTAATTAGTATATATAATTAAAAAAATACCTTGCCTCATTTGCATACGAAAATAGCCTGATACCACCGCGCGTCACTATTAGTAAAATAAATAATACTAAAAGATTAGATATGTATAGCGGGCAATTTCTTATTTTTATAACTGATGGAATAGTGACAAAATTATACACTTATTTAACATTCTGTGCCTACTGAATGGGCATACACCTTTAATGCATTTAATTTCCTCTTGCTATTAATATATTGAATGGGTCTTGTATTGAAATCGCCTGGGCCCGGTTGCTCAAAACATCCGTTAGCTTAACGGACTGTTAAATCCTTAACTGAATGGTTAAAATCTCTGTTTTAACAGAGATTTTAACCATTCAGTTAAGGATTTAACAATCCGTTAAGGATTTAACAGTCCGTTAAGCTAACTGGTGTTTTGAACAACTGGGCCCTGATCAGAAATGTAAGGATATATTATAATATATTGTTCTCGTAAATATGACTACATCAATGTCTGCTTGTTGCACATTCATTAAAATGTATTGATATCAAGGGCGTTGTCAGGGGAGGTTCAATGGGTTAGTAGCCAGTAGGATTTTTTCATTTGTATAAATGAGGTCCGCGATAGCCATGTTCAATGCATAAATTAGTAGACATTATATTATTGAAATGCCTTATTACCAAAACTCAGTCAAGCGACGCTAAACGAATCGAAATATGCCCATTTTCAGAAATACTCTTCTTAAATGTACACAAAAATCACTGTCCATGAGTTAGTTGTTGACTTCTGTAAATCAAAACAAATCACGGGGCAGTGAAGCAACCGAAATCTGAAAGGGGCCCAGTGGCAACCCCTGGGGCCTTTACAGATTTACCAGTGGCAACCCCTGGGGCCCTTACATATTTCGGTTGCTTCACAGCTGAGAGTCGAACCACCTTTACAAAAATGCTGGTGACGCCCATGGATATAAATCACGCCAATTTAATGTAAATGCGGTTTAATCCATACTATGCGGAATACCACATTATACTACAAAATGACTTAAAATTAGCCACATGGGGCCCGTTTCACTAAACATAGTATGACTAAAATGTTCGTAAGCGGAAGCGGATCGTCTGGAAATTTCAATTGATGGATTTACATTTATTGAGCATATGCATCATATGCTCAATAAATGTAACAATAATTGGTTATAACAAAACATTGTTAATGTGATATTTACAGACTATCATAATATTGCACTTACTAACATTTTAGTTGTACGAAGTTTAGTGAAACGGCCCCCTGCTGATACAAAAGGCATTTGATATGCAATGTATTAAGAAATTGCAATTTCACTTTAACGATTCGATTGGTATGATGTATATGCAGTATTGTATTATAGGAATGAATGGCCTTTTTGTGGAATTTATCGGGGTATAAACTTGGAAAAGTCGCGGGAATACTGGACGAAGGTTTATATCCCCGATAAATTCAACAAAATGGCCATTCATTCCTTATAATTCCAGCATTTGAAATAAATTCATCAAGAAAATGTGTTCATTTTCCGTTTTCTTAAGAATTATTTTAACTGCGCCTGACGGTTACGGAAAGTAGTTTCGGCATGGAGTTTACTGGGATATAAATTTTGGACGTAGACTTGCAACGGACCAATCAAATGTTAGGGAATTGTGTAAATATTTTTGTGCTGGAATTATAGTTTTGATATCTCAGTGACCGAATGGCCAACCAATTGAACCAGTTTGGATGTCTCCTGTGTTTCTGCTATTTATAATATTTACATTTCAGGTTCAAATATTTCCAACGACTGTCGGCTATTACCAAGCCCCGCATACTTTACCGACGATGTATTTCACCACATGGGTTCTGAAAACGAGACGCTTTCTAGAAAGGGTAAGCAAGTGTATGTTCATGTCGTCTTTAATGGAAAGATGGAACAAAATACAGTTATTTCATGGTCAGTTATGGAGCCCCGCAGGGGACATAGAATTCTTTTTTTAACAATTCGTTCCCTCAATTTAACAATTCGTTCCCACGAAATAACAATTCGTTACCACGGGAACGAATTGTTAATTTGTAGGAACGAATTGTTAAATTGATGGAACGAATT
The DNA here is from genome assembly GCA_029237695.1 of Conchocele bisecta. Taxonomy (NCBI): domain Eukaryota; kingdom Metazoa; phylum Mollusca; class Bivalvia; order Lucinida; family Thyasiridae; genus Conchocele; species Conchocele bisecta. The sequence continues at coordinate 10,467,158 of CM055270.1, forward strand.
TTCATTTCGTGAGAACGAATGCAGTCGGGGAACAGTCAAAACTATTGCCCTAAGGTGCGTGGACGACCCGAGGCACTATTGCACAGAGGCTGAAGTGTAACAGAGTGTATACATTTTATATTTGCATAGGTGTATATACTAATTATGAACTAGCACACTTCTCTAGCCCGATCCAGGGAGTGGGTATAGAGATAGTCCATGTACGTGCGTACGTTCGTCCGTTAGTAACACCTTTCAATTTGCAATAACGTATAAGTAGTCTTATGAACCGCAACCGACTTTAATTATATTTGGCCACAAAGTTTGTCTATGGATGGTGCAAGATGAGCAAGATTAACGCACGCGGTGCTGTAGTTCGCATTTGTCACATTTTCTGTAGAGTTCAGCACCTTGCTGGAAGACCTGGGTATAGGGACCGTGCAAGCAGCCACAGAGACTGGCGGTCAGGAGAGTGATCCGCACGGACACCGGCGCAAGAAGCGACAAGCCACGGTTCCGACAGACACTGATAACCACTCGTGGGTACGAATCACATTATAAAGGCAATGTGTCTCATATATGAACAGATATAGAGGATCTTACACGAGTGATGATTTAATATGATATTTATTAAACGAGTTTACTGATTTCATAAGAAACGAGGCTATGCCGAGTTTCTTATGAAATCAGTCGACGAATTTAATAAATATCATATTAAATAAACACAAAAGTTAGATTATATTATTGTATAAGCACATGGTCATACTTTTAAGCTGTATTGATTACCTAACATGTTTCTGTAGTGGGCTCAATTGCAGTGCACATTTATTGCACTATTGTATTATGATTTTTTATTACACAGTTTTATTAAACTGTGAACGCTCATTTTATGCAATAAAGTGATGAAACCGATTGGTATAAATAATGAAACTGTAGATTTGTGTCGTATTTGTGAAACTATTTTACAAGTCTTACTGTTATTATAATGTAGACTGAAGCTTCCGTGTTAGAAATTATCTTATTTAATTTAAATAAAATTAAATTACTAACCATCAATTGTGAAACACTAGCGCATTTTTCAATAAATTAATGTAATACTTTATTTCAGCATATCCAGACTTTTTTTAATTGAAACTAATATTCAGCCTTATTCATTAATTATGCTATACATACACATCTCCGCATGTATATAACATTGATTGGGTGTACAAACAGGTTTAATCAATCACTCATCCTCAGAACGTGATATGTTACACCGGAGACCATATATGACAGACATGTCAGTGAGTGAATAAACGAATTTGAACCAGCTGGTATCCATATATAACATGCCTGACACCGGGCTAACTGATCAGCGTTTGTCACTGAATGGAGGCAACATCTCATTGTATCAACCACCAATTTCCAGGACGGGTTGTGTTACACTGGAGACCAGCTGTTGTCCATATACAACGTGCCAGCCACTGAGATAACTGGCCAGCGGTTCCAGGAGTTGTGTCCGTCCCTGATCCAACAACATGTGTCGGGGGCGTGTGACCCGGCACCGTCGCCGACAACTGAGACGGAGACAGCGCCGTCAGATGCCGAACGTAAGTACGCTGCCGCCTGCCTAATATTTCCAACACAGTGATTTAAAACAACCTCCGAAGGGAAGCATATTTATTACAAATTATTTTAATAGTAACTATTTTTTATCAAAACTGTATTTGCAGTCCATATCGTGCTGTTCAATATACTCATTATTGCCTTTATTTTAAAATACTTGAATATTGTGCTTAAAGTCAAGCACCTTGATTGGCTGAGCCTCAGTTGTGCTACATCTGAGGAACAGCCAATCAAACTGCTTGAGTGCGAGTTGCTTAGAAACGCTGACATCTTGGCAAGATTAACGCAGTTGGTGTACCAATGATTATCCGTCGGTTTTGTGTGAACATTATGGCCATATGAACAGTGCAAACAAAATTGTTCATTACTCTATCTTTTTAGCAACATTTAATAAATACCCTATAGTTTTCTTGTCATGCACTTCTGTCAAATATTGTATTATGAAAATGAGTTTTGTTTTCCCTGAACGGCGACATAGTCTTTGCCATATTTACTTACGGGAAGTGAATATATCTGTTCCATTTGTACATCAGCTGTTGAAGAGCTCGTCACGCTTAACGGAAGTAATAACTTTTAGAACTGGGCTATGGCAATTTAACATGTCTACGATATCCCGTCTTAAGTGTACTCGTAATAATATGCCTGCTATAACTGATAGTAATCAATGTGGATTTCACCTTAGAACTGAATATAGGAATGAATGGCCTTTTTGTGGAATTTATCGGGGTATAAACTTGGAAAAGTCGCGGGAATACTGGACGAAGGCCTGAAGGCCTCGTCCAGTATTCCCGCGACTTTTCCAAGTTTATATCCCCGATAAATTCAACAAAAATGCCGTTCATTCCTTATAATTCCAGCATTTTAATTAAATTCATTAAGAAAATGTGTTTATTTTCCGTTTTGTTTTAAGAATTATTTTAGCTGCGCCTGACTGTTACGGAAATTAGTTCGGCATGTGAGTTTACTGGGATATAAATTTTTGACAGAGACTTGCTATGGACCAATCAAATGTTAGGGAATTGTGTAAATATTTTTGTGCTGGAATTATTCATTAATAAATCACATTACATTGCAGGATACGGCTATGGCACCCTATGTACCTTCGTTGTGTGCATGTGTTCGGCGTTAGGCGTACTTGTCATCCCGTGGGCGAGTCCCGCTGTTTACCGGAACATCATGGCGTTATTTATCGGGCTGGCCGTGGGCACGCTGTTCTCTGATTCCTTCTTGCATCTGTTACCCATGGTACGTACACTACGGCCACAAGTATGGCAACACAGTTAAAATCAAATAGACACGAATGTATTTCTAATGTGGCTTTAAATACAACCGCAATACAACTGCACTTGTAATGTACAGTGAAACCTCTCTAAACCGGACACCCTGGGAGGTCCCCAGGTTGTCCGGCTTAGAGAGGTTTCACTGTAAATCAGACATTTGATAATTCCGAGTCATAGTTCTGTGCTATTCGATCACGAACATACATTATCACCTGAGATAAATGACGCAAGAAACTCACCAAAAATAAGATCATTGGTGTTTTCTTGGTGTCCGTTTAGTCGATCAATTAACTATGTCTTGTAATGTATATCGTGTAAAATAGTAGTCTATGCAGCAACGTAGAATGCGTGATGCGTTGTGAGAATCAATACGCTCAAGAAACATGGGGAGGGGGGGGGGGACCCGAAAATATCTGCAAAATTCGTAACGGCATGGTTTGTTTACACAGAGGAGACCACAAATCCTTCAATATTTTTTTTGTCACTGCATATTTTAACAAAGTGTCTGCATTCGTAGATATATGATACATTCCGTCGTGTCATAGGCTATATGGCTTCCTCGTGTTTTAAATTAAAATATGAATGAAACAACGAAAATGTACCTACCTCGTGACAAATGGCCGTCTTTTTACTCTATTTGCTCTACCGCTAAACCTATTCGCCAACCTAAGTCTGCCGCTCACCTTTCACACGCTACCCACTCCACACACCCCCCCCCCCGCCGAGATGTATCTTGTTAAGGAATTATAGAATCTTTATTTGCCAAACGGCAACACTTTGAAAATGAAAGAAGTTGTTATAAGACATATCATTTTCCAGAGATTAATAAGGTTAGTTAAAGTGATAAATGGATGTAATAGTGAGTGTCAATAATAATCAATGTGTTGTCATCAAACTAGTGGGACTATTACATTCATTCACTGCAGGGTGTTTGATACAGATACATTTTACTGTATCGTATTTGTTTCCTACGATATCTGAGGTGTATTAATATACTAGCCTAGTATACATATCCTATGGAATTTAAAATTTAGTTTGTGCATATAATTTGTAGAAATCACATAAGTTAGCAAACCAGTTATTACACTGTCTACTTCGAGTAAGATGCTATTAATTGAAGGGATAAGTCCATAAGGGACTTAGCTCTGCCACTGGCCCCTTCAGTTGCTGTTCGTATTTAATAGATATATTAACATCTATTGTAGGCGTTTGGACTACATGCACATGAGGAAGATAGTGACAGTATACACATTGCAGATTTCGTTCCGTTTGCATTGGCGTCGTGTGCGGGTAGGTATACTTCTAGAGTGTTAATAGTTTGATAGTGTATGTTATATTACATATTACTACTTATGGTAATTAGAAATGTGTGAGATCAATGGTTGTAATTGTGTTGATCGATTTGAAAGGGAAGCCTATGATTTGCATACACCCAAACATTAAACATCACATATTTATACATGTTTGTTTACTGTTGCCCTCAAAGTTAAAGCTGACGTGTGTTGCATTGCCAACCATGTCTACCTACCTACATATTTGACCAAGTTCCATCATTTTGTTACTTTGTAACGTAACTTCAAATACAAATATGTTCTATTTTGTTCTCTTCTGGTTATCTATTTATAAATAAGACCACTTGACAGTCAAACATCGTTCTCACGGGTTGTCATGCATAGTTTTGTCTGTCAAATTTTATGATATTTAATAGTCCGTAACGCGTCTAAGCATTCATTTAAAAATAGAGTTGCAAACCATCTTAATAGCTGTGCATCAATTGACATATACATGTAGTTTAAATTCCAGATGCCTATTCTATTGAATTTATATATACGTTTCTTCATTTATCACAAAATGGGCAATCAGCTACATGCATATATACATACTATAATAGTATGACCTATTATGCAAAGGGTATGTTCATACATTTCAGGGATCTACCTATTTTACCTGTTTGAGAAGATCATGCTAATGGTTAGAGGAAAGGTATGTATCAGTATGTGATGCACAACAGAGATGTTGAATAAACTAATGTTATTGTTTATTACACTATGTAAACTTGGGGTGATGACTCGGACTTATATTTGAAGTATATGTATTGAATTAATGCAACATTGACGTCATGATAACGCTAAGAACCCATGGATTAATTACGCGCAACTACTTGTTATTGAGAAAACATTAATAATATTCTACTAGTTACATTTTATAAATATATATCGATACTGTAGAAGAAATAAACGACAACATCAAAACATCGCCTAACTGGACTAGTGACATATATGTATGTATTGTAAGTTCGGTTTTATAAAAATCTGGAATGTGAATCACACTTGACATACAATGTACTTACAATAAAACACATCCACACACATGTTAGTATATACACTAATATTATTCATATAACGCACTTATTGTACATAGATGATTCTTAGCCTTGTGTGATAAGCTTAATATAAAAATACACTAGCCTGATATACTCTATGTATTTGCAGCCGAGTCATAACCACAGCCACTGCCATGAACTCCCGGACGTGAGGCATAGTTGCACTATGGACGTCACCGTGACAGACACATCGAAAAATGTAAGCGCATGTTTACAATATGCATATTGCTTTAACATTTACTTACATGTCTAAAATGACTGAAATTCTATGTAGCAAGATATGTTACTATGGTAGTAAGATTATTATTGTGTACACTTTGCATTTCAGCCCATCGGCTATTAGTACATTGCAATGTGTATTAACGTCTCATCACCGTATATAGCACACTATAAAATTGAATGTATTACTCAGATGAAACACTGAAATAGTACAGTGTCATTCGGATTGAGAATTATAAGAGTATCTTTACAACATACACGCACTGGTAAATGGCAGTTGATACAATGTATAGTATATGATACATGTAGCAAAACGAAAACGCATTAAACCAGAGGTTAGTCATGTTCAAAACAGTCCAGTGCAAGCATTGACACTTCGTGCTATCTCTTCCCAGTTTCACAGTATAAATGGATCGAAGAACACGCTTGCAGATGGTGATTTTAATGACAACGAGAAGACAACTCAAAATTCAAAGCGTAAGTTATATTTATTTCTAAAATCAGTCATATTTTCTGTGGTATCATTTCAGAATGAGGTATCATATGGACAATACATGTAAATAAAATGAGATAATGCGGAAATCTGCACCGGTTATGAAATTTGTGAAATTCGAAATCATTTATAAAAGATAGTTCTTGTTTGCAGTATTATTAAAAGATTTCTGGAATTAATTGATCTATCATTGTCAAATGGAAAGCGTGTCATAATGGCTACAGTCACATCCGTGTGTCCATCCATAGCCCACGTGTGTCACAAATATGTCCAATTTTGAATGTGTGCGTGTTACAAATATGTAGACATATGTTAGTTTTAATTGGAATATGTAATTGTAGTGTGTGCATCTAAAACATTCCATGGCCCACGTGTGTCACAAATATGTGCAATTGTGAATGTATGCGTGTTATAAATATGCAAAGAGGTGAGAATTGAATGGTTCAGTGGAAGAATCGGGCTAACTTCCTCTTGGAGTTGGCCCCTTCTTCCACTGATCCATTCAGGTATCTCAATGATAGTTCATTCCAAGTTGTTGAATGAGTGTCATGTATAGATGTATACCCTATTGAACGGTATACCACACAAAATAAACTCGAAACTCGTGTGTCATTTATTATGTACCCCGAAAGGATGTTCATGGTACATATAGTCTCCTCGCTGTCTTTCCGTCTGTCTGCACGTAGGTCCGTCGTCCATGTGTCCCCGTGCGATATTTGCGTTAACGTTTTCGGGTACCTATTATCTCTATAACCGTAAGTTGGATTGTCTTCAAACTTAATATGCGTATTATTCATCATTCAAATTATAATTATGTGGCCCACTCATGCGGACCCTGTGCAAAAGCTCCAGGTCAAATGGCTTAGTAGTTTGCGTTAAAGTGTTTGAGAGGTAAATATCCCATCTCATTCAGTGTTACTAACTTCTTGTTTATTTATCTTTCCTTTCGTCTAATGATTCGACTATCCACAATTCTTGTTTCAGGTATGCCACCGGTGGCTATCATGGTGGTTGTGGGGGATGCGATACACAACTTCGCTGATGGTCTAGCAATGGGGGCGGCGTTTTCGTCGAGCACAACTCTCGGCCTGTCCACCAGTATCGCTGTGTTTTGTCATGAGTTTCCGCATGAATTGGGCAAGTAAAATATGTATGATACATTAGTGTTTGTCATACCGCAGATAAGTTTCTCGTCTTTTCATTGGCTAGCTTGCCTGGTCATATATATTATATGACCTGCCAAGACCGTCGGACATACAGGAATTGCGATTCCCCTCCGGCGCCTCGCGTCTAATGAAGACACATTTTGCAAGCGTCTACCGATTGCGAATTGTATTCCTCACTAAACACAATAAAACCCCGAATTGATCAATAAAAGTAACAAATTGTACACTCAAAACCAGTCTTTATTGTTTATTTTTCCATAAATATTCTTCGCTCATCAAAATATGAGCGAAAAAATCCACAAACTGTCCCGTTTAGTGTTTTCAAATCTCAACAGAATTGGCTTCGTGACACGGCTATATCTAGGTCATAAACTATAGGTTCCACGCACGAAGCGCGGCGTATCAATAACAGCGAATATTTGGGAACCAGTCGCATTCTTCTAGAGGCGCCAAAGGGAGAGCAGTGGAATATCAATTAAATTACACGATATAAAAAAACTGTCATAAAGTCGTTTTCGATGGATTTCTTACTCCATATTTAGTTTGTTTTCGTTTAATAAAAAAACAAAATGTTCATATACGCCTTTATATTAAGACTGACGGTAGAAAATCGAATCTCGGATTATTTTTCTTCCTGAAAAAACGCAAAGATCAAAGGAAGATATATGTTTATACGGCCAAATAACGGATCTGCTGTATGACAAATATATTATTGTGATTCTACACAGGCTATATGGTGCAATATTGCCCGTCTGAATGTGTGTTCACCCTCGGCTAACGCCTCGGGTGAACATACCTCCAGACGGGCAATATTACACCATATAGCCTGTGTAGAATCACAATAACTTATAATATTGTTCTTCTTCTTGTGATAACTGTATTCATTTTGTATATCTTGGTGTTTCTGATATAGGCGTATAGATGATGGTTGATCTTTTGTTTATCAAGTGAGGCATACAATAGGCAAGTAATAATGCTTCTTATATACGTACTCTCGTTTCCCATTGAAACACAATGCAACGCAAGACGGCAATATTTCCCATATTGACGTATCGTGAGTTCATATTGGTCCGTGCCGGAACTACTAGTAAGCTTCAGATCGCTTAAAATATATAGTTCCTTCTAAATCACCACTAATTTGTTTATTTTATTTATATTTTGTATATTTTTTGAAGTGCATATACATTGCGAATGATGTACGTATATGTATATGTACGTATATAAAACGGTTATTTGATTTGTATGTGGATATATGCCACTCGTTCCGTCGCGCAACGCTGCGGAACTCGCGCATATATCCACATACAATTCATCTATAAATACCGTATGCATAATTATTATACTGAATGTATTACATTATCACAGACAAAATGGCTGATAATGCAACAAATTCAGTATAATAAAAATTAATAAATTTATCCTTAAATTGAAAGTTTTCCCTCAAAGTATACAGTTATTTTGCCATGTTGGTGAAATAGGCTACAGGTGAGGCTAAGAAAAAAATTACAATGATAATTATATCGTGTGGTATGTGTAGAATGTAAAACTATTTAGATGAAATAAATATTTTACACAAACGCATTATAATCTCTCCAACAACTTTGCAAGCTGACTTTGATGAGTTCCACTGTATTGTTGTTGAAACTATATACCTCAGTTTTCCATATGTATTGACCGAGTGAATAAAGGAATGTTATAGTATTGTATGTGATGATGAATGTTCTTGATCGCAATTCACTCGTACGTGTATTTCATTGCTTATATGCATGAATACATGGGACCTCTCTAAACCGGACTAATTAACGCATTTGAGAGGTTCCATGTTATGTAGATCGCAGGTTGAAGTAACGGAGAAAGGTCATTCATTACATATTCTCATAAGTGAGAAAAATAAGTTAAGGAATGTTTATTTTTACTCACTGTTATATAAGAGTAGTTTAGTATAACATGGAGTAAACAGAAACATTCAATAACTTATATTTTCACTTACTAGTACTCTTAGCTAATATTTATTGGTTGCCCTAGTTTCTCGACCAATGAAAGTAGAGCATTTCGTCTCAATTAATCGCATATCTATTCAATTTATCATTAAGGACTCGTGGGGCCACTGATCATCCAATGATTCATAATTGCTTCGTAAATGTGAAGGGATAAAAGCATAACATACATGTGAGCATTCTCTTCTTACTATATCCTACACAGTACACGAAGTTGCCATTTCGGCCATCTTAATTTGTACAAGCCATCGCCCATTGTTACCTCTTATTGCATTTGACACATACCACTAATAATATTATGACAGACACATGAATACAATTTGGTGCAACATGATAGGGAGACATCAGACTACAGCGTTCTGTGCTTTGTTTTCATCAAATGTATATACACAATCTGATATCTGAAGGGTTTTGTTACCCTTTGTTAAAATGTTTGAGTATTCAGCAAAGAATGTGTAACAGTAATAACTATACACAGTGCTGTAGATATATACCTATAAATACCATACATAGTGTATCGAATCCAGTGATGTACAAGCAGTTATCTGAGTGTATTGTCACTACTGTCTACTTGCCTGCTATGCGAGTAAATGCGGTTTTTACCTGCGTCAGATGTACTTCTAATAATAGACAGTGCATAAGTTTTACATTTTACATATGATGTTAGAAAAGCTCGAATATCTAGCTTTTTTGTAGACTCCTGTAATACTATTTATAGGACGTTGTAGTGCTATATATCTGGGATGTATTGCACCAAATTTTATTTTATTTGCTGCCATATTATTTACTGTACGTGTCAAACGCTCCAAGTGGTGAAACTGTCCGATAGCATATGCAAACTAAAATGGTGAAGATGACAACTCAATGCTCTGTATACTATACTCTAAGAAGAACCGTCTCATATAAACTTTATTGTCGAGTCCGCTTGCGGAAGGCGAGACATAGTGATCACAATGATATCCGGGTGTCCGTGCGTCCGTGCGTCCGTCCGAGCTTACAATTGGATACATATGTGGCTAGGAGAACAATAGGTTACGTAATATTCTATTGTTCCGTGATTGTATGTGGCTAACAATGGGTTTATGTGGCTACAGAACAATAGGGATGAACAAAGGAAAAGGTTAGGTTAGTCAGAACAATAGGTTACGTAATATTCTATTGTTCCGTGATTGTATGTGGCTAACAATGGGTTTATGTGGCTACAGAACAATAGGGATGAACAAAGGAAAAGGTTAGGTTAGTCATATAAGTATCCATTTGTAGGAACGTCCGTCCGTCCGTCCGGGCACACGAGAGGACACTTGTTGGGTACAAAAGTACCCAACATATGCCATTTCGTGTGCTGGGCAAGCTTTTTAGGGGTCTTATTGGGTACGGTTAGGGTTAGTGTTGGGTATTTTTGGGTATTTTTTATACAGTTAAAACCCAACAACTATCCATTCGTAGGTGCGTCCGTGTGTGCGTCCGTCCGTCCGAGTTTACAAATGGATACATATGTGGATAGTTATGTAATATTCTATTGTTCCGTGATTTTATGTGGCTAAAAATGAGTGTATGTGGCTACAGAACAATAGGGTTAGCCACATAAGTATCCATTTGTAGGAACGTCCGTCCGTCCGTCCGTCCGTCCGTCCGAAATCTGCGTTAAAGTTGTTAAATACCTTATATCTCTGCAGTCATAAGTCACATTAACTTGAAACTTCATATGCTTATTAGTAATGATCCATATATTCATGCTGTATCCTACACATGCGGTCCCTATGCCCAAGGTCAAGGTCAAATGAATTAGACGTTTGCGTTCCGAAATCTGCTTTAAAGTTTTTAAATACCTTATATCTTTGCAGTCCTAAGTCACATTGACTTGAAACTTCATATGCTTATTAGTCATCATCCATATATTCATTCTGTGTCCCACTCATGCCCCTATGTCAAGGTCAAATGACTTAGAAGTTTGCGTTAAAGTTTCTGTCAAACTGTGCGTTAAAGTTTCTGTCAAAATTTGCGTTAATGTTTTCACATACCTACTATCTCTGTAACCGTAAGTCAGATTTGCTTGAAACTTTGTATGCTTATTGGGACTCAAACCTCAAATAAATACCTCCGAGACCATCAAATGCCTCGGAGGGCTCGACATGCGGGCCGCGGCCATCTGGTATAGATATTCACTACATGTATGATTCTACTACATTTGAAACAAAAGGTCATATTCTATAAAGTCAGTCCTTAAATGTTGCAAGAACTCAAAAGTTATATTTATGACAACAGGCCCCGCCTTGTTGACGCAATTTCCTGTGACGCGCACCATGTGTACGATCGATTCAGTGTCAAACTGCCAATCACGTAATCGTATCGTAATTTGAAAACACGTGTACACTGGTGTGTGGGCAGCGCTCCATGTTAATAGACGCGTGTCTGCGATGGGGCGTGGCAACCAATAAGTTAATTATAGTTCACATATTGAATGTTTAATAAACTAATTTATTCGCTCGCTCGAAATTTATTCATTAAAAATTCAATATGTGATCTATAACTATTACATACTATTACATATTGTGTTCAAGAGCGATTATTACATAACAAGTATAAACTATTTGTTTTCATAATATTACAGGTGACTTTGCAATATTGCTACACAGTGGTCTGTCGTTGTGCAAGGCGTTATTGTTTAACATTCTATCATCTCTGACGGCGATGGCGGGGCTCTACGTCGGACTGGGGATTTCCACAAACCCGGAAGTACGGCAGTGGATAGTCGCCGTCACTGCCGGCATGTTCCTGTATATATCGCTCGTTGACATGGTACGGAAACTCTTTGGTGTTATCAACATCTTTATTAGACTGCATTTTAAAACATGCACCTACATGATAGTTATTTGGGTTGGACTGAAAGAGCACTAATTGCAATCCTCTGGAAACAAGTTTGACCGTTGGCTGATACGAATGCCTTTTGGTACTTGTGACCAGTGTAGATCTTGGGGACCGTTTCACTAAACTTCGTACGACTAAAATGTTCGTAAGTGCAAATTTAGGATCGTTTGGAAATTTCAATTGATGGATTGAAATTTATTCAGCATATGCAGCATAAGCTCAATAAATGTAAATTCAGTAATTGTTTACAAGAAAACATTGTTAATGTGCAATTTACAGGCTGTCAGAATTTTGCACTTACGATTATTTCTGTATCATACTTCCCTGTTATATGTTGCTATATAGCTTCTATTGGGCTACCCATTCCGAATACAATTTATTGACCCGCATCTAGTCCGCACTTATACCTGTCCCACCACATATAGACCGCGCATGCGTGCACGTGAGACTTCCTCTTTGCTTCGGACGGCTGAAGTGAACGTATCCTTTTTAGGTGCACCTTTTCGTTTTGCTGTTTTTTACGTTCTATTCATGATGGAATAGAGTGTGGGCTAGTCATTTCGTTGAGTTGCTAGTCGGAAAATTTTCTTTTGAAAGTTTTTTTCGAAATTTTCTTTGTGTGGCCACAGAGCGCGTACTCGCGAATTTCCTATTGTCGGACGTACCTATTGTCGACAAGAATTTTTTTCCGATTTTGGTTGTTCGATATTTTGGTTCAAGTTTTCTGTGCCGCGTTCACTATGGGCAAGGGGACGCCTAAGCCCAGTGCGGGTCAGAAATGTTTAGGATGTGTTCACAAAGCGGGAAATTGGGATTCCCATGAGATCATTTGTAACAGAACGGTTGCTCACGGGAGAAACCGTGTCATGTTTCGGCACTGTGGGGTCCCAATACGTGGAGTCAGGCGCTGACTGTGAGGTCTTCTCAGGATAAGAATCAGTCAGCGCTGGGTAGGATTCAGAAACTTGAGACCATTTCTAAATCTTCGCCAGGTCCAAGTCCTGTTAATGACAGGGTGTCTCTTATGACTGAGGCACCCAACGTCGCTAGTTCTGCTCAGGGTGGTCCGCCACCCACAGAGCGTCAGGCGGATAGGCGATGGTGGTACAGTACACGCCAATCCAATTGATCGCTCCTCGCTGGAACGCAAGCGCGTTCCACCACCGGACACCGGACACCGGACACCGGCCACCGGCCACCGGCCACCGGACACCGGACACCGGCCACCGGACACCGGACACCGGACACCGGACACAGCTTCTGATATCGGCGGCGTTGGTTTAGACCACGCTGGTTCAGAGAGCTATCTGGATACAGAGATACAGCAGGGTGGAGGTACAGGGCAGAGGCATACCGACACCCTGTATTTGTCCAGCAGGGAATCTGATGGCGTCTATCAGGGGCGCTCAAATTCACCATGCAGGACGGGTAGATCTCGGGCGTCTAGGAAGAGAACTAGGTCGAAATCTAGTTCTTCTTCTGGGAGCTCGTCTGCCAGCCCGAGGGCGTATCGATCCAGAAAACATAGGCGACGTTCTAGGTCTCGTAGAAGTTACAGACATAGAAGTCAGCATGGACATAGCAGACGCATGTCTAGGTCCCGGTCAGATGTCAGTGCATCTGAGAAGGGACAGACTATGATGTTGCTATCGTTGATCTCCAAGATTATGGAGAATTTTACTAGGCAGAATGCGTCAGGCATGGCGGAGGAAAGGCAAACTTCACCAGTTCGTGTTGAAGTTACCGATCCTCAAGAGAGAGCATTGGTGGAAGAAGGGGGCCAATTGTTGGAAATGGAATCGGCAGCTAGCGTAGCTGACGATGACAGTGCACCTTGTTATCCTGATGCAGTGGCTGCAGTCTATCAGTATCTGCCTCAGGATATTTGTCCAGGTCAGCCGGCACCGGTCCTTGTGGGAGGCAGATGCAGTATCTGCCCATAAGGAAATGCCTAGACTGCCACAGTCACCCACAGTGTGTGCACTGTTAGAGGATCTGAACAGGGCACAGGGGTTTGGCCTCTGAAGCACCCGGCATTAGATGAGGATGCTCAGAGGATAGGAGTGAACAAGGTTTCGTTCCCCAAGGCACCGGACAGCCTATTGGAGTCATTGGATGCGAGAGCTAGATCGCTTGTGTCCATGGCGTCTCACACTGACTTGTTCCTGGGAGCGGCCAGAGCGGCCATTAAGGCGGGAGACGCCAGAGCAGTGGAGTCTCTCCTTCAGTCATCAGCCAGAGCCACTAAGCATATTATGGCTACAACTCTGACGATGTCCGCAGACGTAGTGCTGTCAAAAAGGGACGCCACGTTGGCGACGTCGTCCATTCTTCCCGGACAGGGAAGGGATTTGCTAAGGGCTGCACCGCTACAAAGCAAGACTTTGTTTGGCGATAAATGTTCGCAGGTCGCTACTGCGGACGCGGCTGAGAGACAGAGTCAACAGTTAGCAAGACTGTCAGTGGCTTCTTCGGCAAAGCAGTTCACCGATAGGAGGCAGAACTCAGGGAAGAGAGGGGGATACAAGCAGCCAGCTTCGGCCTCCCCGTCTCAGAGTTCAATGAGTAAAGGAGCAGGTGCCTTCAAACAACCCTTACCACCGATGCCGCACCAACAGGGGGTGCGTCCAGGGGTGGCGCAGCGCGCGGCAGGGGCAGAGGTGGGGTAATTTCTCCAGGGGGAAGCCTCGAGGGCATTCATGTTAGGGGTACGCGGGGCGCTTTGCGTTTGGGGGACTGGTTCATTCCCGCATCCTACAAGCCTGTAGGAGGGAGAATATCCGATTTCCTTCCGAGATGGAAGGAAATAACGGATTGCAAGTGGACCATTCAGTTAGTGGGAAAGGGAAATTTCATGCCATTCCACATCAATCCCCCCCCCCCTGAGATGGATGCCACTAAAGTGGGAACCATACAGGGATTCGCTGAAAAGGGAGTCACTAGTTGCGAAACTGAAATCCCTTGTGGCGAAAAACGCAATTGTCGAAGTCCGAGATTGGCAATCTCCGGGCTTCTACAGCAGGCTTTTCGTGGTTCCAAAGCGAAACGGCAAGCTGCGCCCCGTATTGGATCTGTCAATGCTGAATGAGTTAATTCAAACAGATCATTTTAAGATGGAGACTGCTCGATCAATACGACAGACTATAAGAGTCAGCGATTGGGCAGTCTCCATAGACCTACAGGACGGTTACCTGCATGTACCGATGTGCCCTGTCTCCAGAAAGTTTCTACGCTTTCAATCGGAAGGCAGGGTATATCAGTTTTGTGTCCTACCCTTTGGAATAATCACGGCTCCAAGGGAGTTCACAAAACTAATGGAGGTAATTGTAGCAGAAGCCAGACGAAGAGGTATTTTAATACTACAATACCCGGACGAATGGCTGCTGCACGATCAGTCCAGAGCAACACTGTTAATCAATCTACGTGTGTTCTGGGATCTGATCACAGGTTTGGGGTTCATACCGAACATAGAGAAGTCGGAACTAGTACCGACTCAGGACTTCTGCTATGTAGGAATGAATTTCCTGACCAATCTGGGTATAGTCAGGGTGCCATTGGACAAAGTGGACAGGACGTTGAAGCTGGTCTTCAAAGTCTTGGACTCAGTTCAACTACCAGCCAGGAAACTATTGTCACTGCTGGGAGTCTTGAATTCGACAGCAGATAAGATGTGTCTAGGGCGTCTACATCTACGATCCCTGCAGATATATTTGATATTCCACTGGCAACCTCAATATCACCCTCTGGACAGGTTGATACCGCTGTCCAAAGACTTCAAGCGTCATCTCAGACGCTGGGCTCAGAGGAAGTGGTATCTCCAAGGGGTTCCCATGTCAATTCCCGATCCGGAGTTGGTGTTGACCACAGACGTCTCCAACTCGGGGTGGGGAGCTCACCTGGAGCCCCTGGGACTGGTATTCTTAGGGATATGGTCGGAGGAATGGACAGGGTGCCATATCAATATGCTGGAGTTGAGGGCGGTAACATTGTCCCTAGCGAAGGCACTTTCCCAGGTAAGGGGAAAAGTAGTGCAGATAGCCACGGACAACACTACGGTCGTGGCATATCTGACTTCTCAGAGTGCAGATATTTACACATTGGGTCCCTTAGTCGCGGCTGGCAGAGTTGTCGCGAGTGAGGAACATAGTGTGTGAAAAAGGCTCGCTTAGAAGCCTTTTTTTATTCTGGGCCATTGGATCCAGTTCAGGATAACAAAGTTAGTAGTATATTCAGATTGGCAGTAATAATATCTAGTTCTCAACTAGCTAGAGTTATGTTTTAGAAAAGTTTTCAAAATTGTTTTCTGTCTTACATAATTAATTAATGCCAGTCTGGATAAGGAATTAATGTTGTATGTACAGTTGTGGATTGTTAACAAGGATTGTAAGGTACGGAGAGGGTACCGGGGCGTTCCCTGTGCTCCGGTGCATTAACCGTATCATTATCATGACACTCGAGGACGGAAATGATCAGTCATCTAGGGTCACTGATAATATGTTTGTAAATTATTGATAGTTTGTGATTTTCAATATATATGAATGATTAATGGAGTCATTAAGTTGTGAGGAAGTGAATGAGAAATTAAGAGACTTGTGGAAATTATTAAGATTCAGTGTAGAGACTGGGCATCTTATTGTGAGACATTACAGTGTGGATGACATTACGCTAAAACTGCTAGAAGTTTGTCACATTCAGTATGTTGAGACTACGGATGGAGACGAGTATCAAGCAGACCAGAAGACGTTACTGGCATTACTAGAGTGAAACAGACATCTTCTGGGAGCGTATAAAGGCGGCGCTGCTTAAGACGGGGCCCAGCAGTCATCTACAAAGATTTATTGATCCTAGGTTAAGTATTCACAGAACGAATTATTCTTTTCTGATTTCTGTATCACCTTACCTTGCCGCCTTGGAGACAAATTCTAGCAACATATAACAGGGAAGTATGATACAGAAATCAGAATGTTTCAATGTAAAATTAGTTTCTGTGAGTACTTACCTGTTATATGTATTTAACACCCACCTCCCACCCCGCAAGGTGAGAGATTTATTCTATCGCAAAGAGGAAGTCTCCCGTGTACGCATGCGTGGTCGATATGTGGTGGGACAGGTATAAGTGCGGACTAGATGCGGGTCAATAAATTGTATTCGGAATGGGTAGCCCAATAGAAGCTATATATCAACATATAACAGGTAAGTACTCACAGAAACTAATTTTACATTGAAAAATTCTGATTTTGTTGCACTTCAGAAGTTTAGTGAAATGGCACCCTGATCAGTATTTATAATAATACAACCAGTACGAAAATTAAATCAAGTAATCCACCAACTGACCAATCATTCGTTCGCTCAATCACGTGTTCAGTCATTGATTCAATGAATCAAGTGAGCAATACATCAATAAATAAACTCATTGACTCGCTTTATCAAGCAATCAATCAATACCAATCACTCAATGTATTGACATTTTCTTTCAGATGCCGCAGCTGCTGGAACAAAAACAGATCCATCCGAAAACGCAATTCGTCTTCAATAACATCGGGATTCTACTGGGGGTGTCTTCAATGTTGTTACTTTCTGTGTTCGAGGAGAAAATTAAAATTTAACCCTTTGAACCCGAAAGCCCGCTATAGCGGGTTTTGCAAACAGTGCAGCTCCAGATGAGCCGGCTCGTAACGAACCGTCTCATCAGGATCTGCACTTTTTGCAAGCAATTTTAATATTTCTTTTCGAACAAAAACACCCCATTTTCATAAATGGTTTAATCTGAAAATAATTTTGTTTGATTGGATTGGTCGGAAAATTAGCATATCACATTCCATTCCAGTTACTTAGCGTTGAAGCGCTTAATACGTAACTGGAGAAATAGGGCTGATGACATTTGTGTCCAGACAGACTCCCGATATGTGTCTAAGATTGTTCATATTGGGCTTATGGCACTTATGGCCATTCTTTCTCCAATATGTGACTAAGACTCTGGTGAAATGGGGTTTATGACAAGTCTGGATTCTGGTTTGTGACTGTGATTGGACAAATATTTTTTTTGCATTTATGTTCAGTCGAACTCCTGATTTGTGACTAAGAATGGATGAATAGGACCTGTATATTTGCTGTGTGTTAGAAGCATGGTAGATGTTTTATTGACTGAATGGCGAACAGTACAAACCGTATTCACACAAAATCGCATGATGGTCCAAGTGTACACTGGTTTGAAATGGAATTTGTGTAAAGTCGAGTTCATATCGAAGCGTCGTGGTGCCAATGCTAAAATAAATTTATCTCCTATATACTAAGTCATAATTAGGAGATAATATATCCTAATTAGGAGTTAGTATCTCCTAATTAGGACTTACCATCTCCTAATTATGTATTGGCATCTCATAATAGGACTTAGTATCGCATAATTAGGACTTACTATCTAGCTCCTACTTAGGACTTACTTTCTCATAATTAGGAGTTAGCATATCGTAATTAGGAGATAAAACATTTTATAGCATTGACACAGATAGTAAGTCCTACTTAGGAGATAATAACTCCTAATTAGGAGATACTAACTCATAATTGGCAGTTACTAAGTCCTAATTAGCAGATACTATCTCATAATTAGGACTTACTATCTAATTAAGGAGTTACCTAATTATGAGTTGGAGATAAAAAATATTTTATCATTGGCACCAGGACGCTTCCATAAGTTGATGACCTGTGATTGGTCTGATGGATGGTATAACATTTGTCTACTTTCTCATCTGTTACTGGAGACAGACGTGAGGCAGGCACGTCGCCAGGCCGAAGCCGAAAAGCCGGGGATTCAACTTCTTTTTCTGAGCATTTCATTTAAATTGTATTAAAACCAGCCAACTTTAAAAAGAATATAAATTGATATATGTCAAATATTCCATAAAATTATATCATAGCACAATTATATTGATGAACAGTTAGGTACTTGATTTGTTACACATCATGCATAAAACTACCAAAATCAATCATGATGGCAGCAAGCTTTGTTGATTCCAAAATGTAGCGCACCAAGAGCCAACCGTTATTTAACCAATGGCCTGTAATATATACTAAAAAGAAGGATCAGGTACATATAGTCGCTACCCTGTCCCCGTCTATTCGTCTTTCCGTCTGTCTGTCCACGACTTGCATTAAACGTGTAAGTTAACTACTATGTTAGCGTAAGTCAGATTGGCTTGAAACTTCATATACTCAGGCCCGTAACCGGGGTGGGGGTGTATGCTTGGTGCGGTCGGATGACGTCCCGCACTGCCTTGAGTCCACATGTACATGCATTATAACAGAATTATTGTCATTATATAATATTAATGGAGGCAAGACATGGGAAGATAGTTTCGCAGAGCTTTCTATCTGTGCTCAGTCGTTGCTGAATCTTCACGCCTCGAAACAGACGCCCTTCAAAATGTGTGGTTACGGTCCTCATCCATATTTCGGTACTATTGGTCCACCAATGCAGTCACTGTGGTCAATGTCAAGGTAAAATGATATAGAAATTTTATAAAAGTGATCACAAATACAATGTATTTCTTCAGAAATGGTTGATACATGTACATATGAGATATATCACTAAAATGCAGTAGAATGCAGGATATTGAGCCCTCGGAGTTATATTTGTTTTCGGTGGAGCAGGCCCGCGGACCCCCTAGCCTTCTCTCTCGCTTCGCAGTCTCAACAATCAACGTGTATGATCACGTGGTACTAACAACAACAACAAGTACCGATTCAAAGTACGTATTATTTTATAATGTCCTTATTACGTAACGGATTTTGATGTAATATGGCGCATCAAACGCGTCTTCTTAATCTGTATTTGGTGGTCTCTTTATTTTCGCCAAAACTTCGCCCATGTCGGAGACACGGAAATCGATTTTTCGTAAAAACGACATAAGTCTGTGCCAAACTCCATAGACCATCAAATGCAGCTCATGAAGACGCGTTTGCTGCGCCATATTTCACCAAAATCCGTTGCATATTAAGGACAATATCAAATAATACTTAACTTGGAATGGGCGAAGTTGTTGTTGTTGTAACCACGTGATCTTGCACCTTGACAATAATATTATCCTGGCTTCAACATTACTGGCCTCCAGGCGACGTGTCTGTGAGGTATATGGTAATGTTTCCAGTCTAGCTCGTTATCTGTGACTCTGACTGCAACTGCAATAAAGACGTTTAGTATTCCCTCGCCGATAGCCAAGAGTGGTTATAATGTTAGCCCATGTACGTTCGTACATGCGTATGTTAGTTAGGTCTTAATGCCTTAATACCTTGAAGCATGACGTGTGTTTATTAGTGGAATAGCGAACAGTGCAGATCCAGATCAGACTGTGTGGATGCACAGGCTGATATGGATCAACACTGGTCGCAAAACACATACGTCCCATTTCGCCAGCCACAGCCACAAATGTGACGCATATTATCCACTAAAGGTATTACTATAATTACTAAGTGTCCAACCAGTATAGCAGTCCGTTGTATGTGTTTCTCATTGAGGAAACCACCGTAATCAGAAATATGTATGATGCTTGCATTGTATACGAAGTAATCATTGCTGTAACACCAGAATAAAGTAGTTTATTCTTATCTACGTTTTCCGGTTTTGTTTCCGCATTTACCATGTTTACAGAACACATGTACAAGGGATACGCATGAGGACAGTTAGATCAGTTTGCTCCGCATGTAGATCGATAACCATCGCCTCGTACATACGGATGCACTGTGATCTACGGTAGCTGTGGATTGTCAGTTCTTGATTACTGTTCCGAAGTGTTTGGATAACAGAGTTATCCAAACACTTCGGAACAGTAATCAAGAAAATGTCATAAAGTGGTCAAACCGTTTCAATTTTGTTTAGGAAACTGGCTTGAGAGATAGGGAAACGACCAGCTTCAGGAGTCATGGATTCTACATTCCAACTATCTGCAATTTCTTGTACAGTTTGGTGGAATAATAAGAGTTATAATAAAAACTAGTGCCTCGTTATCACCAATTTAAGCTACTTCCTTCGCTGGCTGCCTTGATAACAAAAAACAAAAAACTTTGTAACAGTTTTGCCTTACAAACAAGTCCACATTGACTTTGATCTTGGGCGGTCGGACGTGGGTGTATGCAACAATAAGCACCCTACTAGTCACACAGTATGGCCGAATATTATCAAAATTGATGAAGCGGTTCATGAAAAATGAAACGTGTCACTAACGTACGTACATTGACTAACGTTATATATCCCCTCTTGCCGATCGGCGACGGGATAATAATACCGGAGTCGTTGCAAAATTTGCTTGGTTTGGATACTCTTGCAAAACGTTAACGCAAACTTCCAAGTCGTTGGACCTTGGCCTTAGGCACGGGGGCCACGGCATGAAAATATGGATGACAACTAATAGACATAATTATGAATTACAAGCCAATCCGACTGACGGGTACCCGGTACTTTAAAGCAAATCTCGGCCAGAGAGACACACGGACATATATACGGGCAGAGGGTGGCGACTACATGCATGTACCCCGATTAGTTTGGGGGTACATACATAGAGAATAGTAGGTTAATGCCGTGAATGGGAAAAAATATCCTGGCAAGGCTTAAGAAGCGGGATGGGCGAGGCTCTCTCGAGAACATCACGTTTCCGTTCCGCGCCAGATATCTTTCCCATTCACGGCACTAACCTACTATTCTATTTATCCCGTCAACACCTATACATGGCTTTAAAATGCAAAGCAATAACCCCAATCACCGCACATATTCATACGCAGTGATTAGGTCGTATTGGCAGGATATCAAAAATGTTTCACGGCACATACTCACTGTGTTGACGGGATACACACAATTAGTAGCGTCGTGTTCATGCCTATATGGTACTACCTTCCACAGGTTGTTGAAGAACGGTTCATATTTCGGTGTTTTATGTTGTTTTTTTTTCGGTATATCTGGTGGTTTGGGTGCATTGTTACCAACATACAATTTACGTCACCTCCCGCGAGTGACGCGTATAAGCACGGTAATTTGTTCCTTTGTGGGTATTTGGACAGTATAAAAGTGGTCCGAAACGGTAAACGGTGAATGTGTAGATAATTGAAGATTTCCGTCGTGTGTAATGATTGAGCATTAGTAGTTTCATAAAACTATCTAAATTGCCCAAAACCAACGAAATCCACCCAAATATACCCAAGGTCCACACAAATACTCATATGACAACAACATACTGACCATCTGTTCAAACACCTGTGATACGTTCCAAAAGTGTTTGAACAGATGGTCAGTATGTTGGTGTTACATTACTTATACGTGTACTAACTCGCCGGAGGTGACGTAAACTGTATGTTGATAACAATGCACCCAAACCATCAGATTTACCGCAATAATTCCGAAATATGAACCGTTCTTCCAGAACCTGTAATACATTCAGGTAGAACGATGGCTCTGGTATTTTACATTCCTCATCGCATCGCCGTACTTTGAAAATGAATGGTATAATCAATAATACCGCGCTCCCTATGCAACAGTCACTGGATTATGCACGCCCAAATATCATGCAGGTATTCTGGAACAAATATTCTGGAACATCAAAATTTGGACAGCAGAGAATTCATTATATACAGCCTATACTACAGTACATGTCAAAAGGACCAGACAGTTCGAAACAGAAAGTTAACTGGCTGTAAATAAAGGTGACTATACATATGATAACATACATCAATGTCAAACGTCGCGCAATTCATTATTGACCAGCAACGTCGTTGTTCTATGAATTGCGACACAAACAATCACGTGTTTCCGAACGGCGTGACGTCATGTTTTTTTTAGATGTGTATATTTCCTTTAAAGGTACATGACCACTCAGTTGGCACAACATGTTCTTTATATCAGAGACATCATTTGAGACATTTTCTGGCAAAATAAACATTCATTCACGATTCCACCATGTACTGATTGGCATTATTATGCATTTTATATCAGACTTATATTTCCACACTGGTATCAGGGGCGATAACTGTGTTTCCTTAAAATGTTAACGGACATTACTATGTATTCTCTGTATTTATGTTTTGATGTGCAATTATCATACTTTATAACCTGTCGAAAATGTTATTTTTTTAGTTGAGGCATTTAATTAGTATAAATAATTTAAAAATATCATGGCTCATTTGCATATGAAAATAGCCTGATACCAACGCGCGTCACTATCAGGATCAGTAGCATATATGTTACTAAATGATTATATCTGTATAGCGGGCACTCGTAAATTTTAGAACTGGTGGAATAGTGATACATTTATACACTTATTTAATTCCTATAAAGAACAATTTGTGCCTACTGAGTTGGCATGTACCTTTAATAATTCCAGCACAACAATATTTACACAATTCCCTAACATTTGATTGGCCCGTAGCAAGTGTCTGTCCAAAATTTATATCCCAGTAAACTCCCATCGCCGAACTACTTTCCGTAACCGTGAGGCGCTGTTAAAATAATTCTTAAGAAAACGGAAAATAAACATATTTTATTGATGAATTTATTTCAAATGCTGTAATTATAAGGAATGAATGGCCTTTTTGTGGAATTTATCGGGGATATAAACTTGGAAAAGTCGCGGGAATACTGGACGAGGCCTTCCGGCCTTCGTCCAGTATTCCCGCGACTTTTCCAAGTTTATACCCCGATAAATTCCGCAAAAAGGCCATTCATTCCTATAATATCTTTCTAATGGAATGACATATTTTATGAAATATACCGCAACAAATGCGGTAAACTTTGCCCTTTACTGTATAGGCCACATTGATCTCATAATTATGTCGTTTTGACGAAGAATCGAGTACCGTAAATGTAAATAAAAACTAAAGCACGTGAATATAGATAATAATGTAAAAAAATAATGTAAACAAAATGGTACTCGATTCTTTGTGACAGTTATTGTAAACAACTTTCAACATGTTCAGAGCAGAGCACACATAAAACACATATGCCATCGTATTTGCCGCGCTAAATAGCATCAACATTCGTCCGTTTGTTAGGAAGATTTTAAAAAAAATCTACTGTAAAATCACAGATTACGTCACGTCGGAAAATCTGGTTCGGAAACCACGTGATCCCACACCTTGAACATGACGTAAAGCATGATAATGTTAATGTTAATGTTAAGACCGTATTAAGACCATGTGTAGTTCCTTTTACTGTAATATGACAAACATTTTGTCTGTTTAAAATATATGCCTCCACGCACTTTAAGCAGAGTGACCCCTCGCATACTTTAAACAGACCAAATGTTTTCATACTACAGTAAGCACAACAGCCCATGTTTTTTTTCTTAAATATAACGAACCCATTAACATCATGTTATAATTACAATGATATTGAAATCATTATCAAAACACATTTATATAATAAGTTATACATTTAATACGACAAAGGTGGATGCCACGAACCGAGGGATCTCTACGAAGAAAAGAAATGAAAGAAAAAGAATGTGCACCTGGGAACGTTTTAATATGTTATCTCCCTTGAGATTGCATATTGTGTCATTCAAATTTCTATGAGGGGCAGCCATTGACCGTGCTGCTACGACCAAGAATAGTGCCCTGTGGTGCCAACTTATCATATGGCGCTTTGGTCTGTCTTGCTTTGTATATAAAACTATACATATACTATTTTCTTTTACAGTTTTGTGCTCAATTTATCAGTTAAATTCTGGAAGATACTAATCAAGATAGTTCGTGCGTATGAATACAGCAGCTACTATCTTTAGGTCTCACGGGGCAGTACATACGGAGCTAGCAGTAAAACCCTGCAAGTTACACCAGTGTGTTTTACAAAGTTAACTTGCCATGCTTACCCAACACACCGTTTGATTGTGGAGATAACATATTTCAGTACTTTCAGTACTTTTATTATGTTTGCGTTGGTCATCGATAACCATGATAACTGGTGTCTATATACGGATTTTGTAGAGTATCCACACTGAAAGTGAAGTTGAACTTGGCACGAACCGTCTTTGAGGTGTGAACAATCACTGGGATTGTTTCTTGTTGGGCCTTTGTCATATAACCATGATAACCTTGCTGTCGTTTTCTTCTGAGTCATGACTCCTAAACAACATTAAGGTAATAAACTAACACTGGTATATTTGAAATGGTGGCGCGTTTAAGTTATAGTTTATTAATTTGATTTAAATCTGAAACATCCATATTTGAGAATGAATCGTTCAAGGTCCGTCAGGATAGTGTCTCTTAGGCTACTACAGATGTTGTCTTATCTTGCAGCTAGTAGCACATTCAACTGATTATTTCTTGTTGGCAGCTGGATGCGCTCATCTTCATATAGAGGGCAGTGTAGAAGGTAATGCGATGTGGACTCTATTTCACCACAAGAGCACTTATTTGAGTCTGATGATCCTATTTTTAATTTGTATTAATTCAGTGATGCGGAACCTCATATAAGTTGTACTATAGCTCTTTCTGCTTCAAGCATGTGTTCGAATCATTTGTATATCTGGTCTGAATGCATATAATCTACTGCCCAAATATGGCACACGCATGTAAGAAGGACTACCATTGGTCAGAAACTGGACTGGAGAAATGGGTCACGGTCGCCGATCAGCGATCCAAATTGGCGTCTGAAGAAGTAAGTTTCAGAGAACGCTGGATGAAACTCACTTGTTACTGATTTGTAGCTTAGTGTTGCAAGGTATTCTTACTGTTTAAACGTATACACGGGGTATAATGTCATAGGATCATTGAATTTGTGTCTTTCATGTGAGTGTTTTCATTTAAATGTATTTCAGATTATCAATAAATGTTAAACATAATGTGTTGTAGTTTCCATGTTTCTCCAAAACGTTCTGTATACTCTTAATACATGTATTCGTATGGCCGATAGCTTGTCATTACGCGGCGGTTTAGTAGCGCGTATCACTAATACACAATTGCATGCTCACCGCTATGCCCCATTGCACTCGCCATATGATAGTTATTGGATGTAGATCGTCTCTATTCCGATTGTATTTTGTGTTACAAATATATTCTATATATATATTCCAGGTACGTTCGTTTTGTATCATTAATAATATGGTTATGCTATGTTTCTTCTGTAATGACTAATTGGGATTACAACATATCATGCATATGCTTTTAGGAGGTTTTCTTATGTTCATTTGTTCTCGTGAGGCCATTTGTCTGGCCGCCATTATTGTTTATCGTGTCGTGTATATGCATTGTGCAACCCTGTGTTGGCCCTGCGATCGTGTATTCCTACGCGATCGCATGGTAAACACAGGATTGCACTCGCCATATGATAGTTATTGGATGTAGATCGTCTCTATTCCGATTGTATTTTGTGTTACAAATATATTCTATATATATTCCAGATATTCACCATAAATCCAATACATACAAGACCTCGAAACCAGGCTTGCTTGTTCGTGTTGACCCAACCACCCACCCGGTGACATAATATTGATATATTGGGTTATATTTTCGCATTGAAATATTTCAACCTGCAAGTGTACTCCACCATCTAGTAAAATGGACTAAGACGGATCTCAACCAATCAACGTAGAGATGACATAGACTATCAGTTACGCAAACTCATTTTTGTGGACAAAACTGACTTTTGTGGACAAAACTGAATTCTGTCCCACAAAACTGAATTTTGTTCACAAAACTCAATTCTGTCTTACAAAATTGAATCCTTTATAACAAAAATGAATTTTGTATATCAGAATTTTACATAATTGGATTTTGTGATTTTTAGTGTTACAAAACTCAATTTTGTCTGGACAAAATTGGTTTTGTGCACATAATTAACCTGTCCTGCATGGCGCTCCGTAGTACCAGGTGTCCGAGTTTATTGTGTGGCTTGAAAATCATTTAAAACACAATGCATGGTAATATGTTGTACATGTCTGACAGGATTATCCTGTCAGACGAAATTTATTTTTGACTAAAATCTGTATGTATTATAGTACTATAGATACTAGTGCAACAATTTTGGTATCACAAACAATGTGGCTATAGTACTATGTGAACATTATACCATACATTTACTATAATTTATCAATATAGCAATATATCGGCATTGCTGTTATACATAACGAAAGTTGAAGACACAAAGTTGGCCAGTGTAACCCACCAACAAACCGGCCAACCACGGACACCTGGATCCTTATATCCTATACGGAGGAAACTGAGGTCCTACAATATGGGTACAACCACTTCTAAGGAAAATACATGTCTGCTGCATTTCACCGTTACTATATACATCAAGACGCAGCATATGTACATTTACCGTTTGCATGACAATCACTATGGTATGTCCGTGGCTGGCACATACCCCATGGCCAGCCTCGGCATACCCTATAACAAAAACAGTATAGCCAAGCAGTCGCAAACACGCATTGCATAATAAGAAAACCTGCTCCCCCATAATGCCTGCAGATGGCACATACCCCATGGCCATCCCCGACACAATGTGAGGCAGCAAAGTACTTATATGAATAATGACTCCAATTTACTGTATAATACTGATGGCTGTTGGAGGCACACACACCACGGCCAGCCGCATTTTACATATAGTATCTCAAAGTACGAGCGGACTTGCTATACATATAGCAAAACTATACTAGTCCGCCGAAAGCAATGTTTACTGCTGGCACATACCACATGGCCAGCTATGGTTTACAACATATCTAAAAGAATGAGCGTACTCGTTATACATGGCAAAATTATACTAGCCAGCACAAACTTATGCTCGCTGCTGGCACAACCAATGGCCAGCAGTGTTATATATACAGTCCTCAAAAATCATGAGCGCACTCGTTATACATAGTTTGAATAAACGTATGACTGCAGCTGGCACATACCCCATGGCCAACCACAGTATACATACAGTTCTCAAAAACCATGAGCGCATTCGTATACATAGCAACACTATACTAGTCAGAATAAACTTATATTCGCTGCTGGCACAACCAATGGCCTCAAAAATCATGTGCGCACTCGTTATACATAGTTAGAATAAAACGTATAACTGTAGCTGACACATACCCCATGGCCCACCATAGTGTGTACACACATACAGTATCTCAAAAAACAAGAGCGTACTCGTCATATACAGCAAAATTGAATGAATCGGCATCAATTTATGCTTGCAGCCGGCACATACCCCATGGCGAGCCTCAGCATATACATAACATGTCCAACATGATAATTATATACAGAGGTACAAAGAAAGTAAATGCTTAATAAAATTGCCACATGCTCGAGTTGGCGCATACCCCATGGCCAACTGAGCATCCAGCCTAGCAATGTGAACACATGATCGCCACGGATGTTCGTGTGTACACGGGTCCCGGCATGTTGTAGCAATGCAAAAACCCACGACTAGCTTAGCCCTATCGCCAGCCGCGGGATACATCCTATCACAGAGGTTTATATGGATTGTGGAAGTCTGATGTATTTCTTGTATGCAGAGGATTTCCATCTGCCCAGCTTCATTACCTGACCTTCAGGTAGCCCGGACATAATGGCGTGTGTGCAAACACCTATCCTAAAACTATGGCCTGTGTACAGATTTAAGAAGGTGACAACCTTCCTCAAAGCATTGTTGAGCGTGGTTGAAAACAATGGCAACTGGTTTGTGTTAAGGAACAGAGGCCCAGAGTTTCCACCCCGCAATTATATGTACCTCATGAGGGTCCGGACGGGGCAGTGATCTGAGTTATTAGATGACAGTAGAACATCTACCGGCTTATTCGATGTTCTCGTTTTGTAGTGGTGCAGTCGGAGAATGATGCGCGTCGTGTGAATATGAATATCACCGAGTTGCAAAACCATGTGTGCTTGTGCAAGTCGCCCTGGAATGAGCTCACCCATTCGGAAATACCCATAGAATGCTGTCGAAAATACGGTGTTACGTTTGTACGGCTATGTAACTAATTTTATTCTACAACATTTTACTACTAAAAGTAATAAACTTAATCGCAAATATGCATTTACATATATGTACAAGTATGTACATTTAAAACAGGTTTGCGATGGTATGTACGTACTATAGCAAGACATCATTTTCCTAAGCCATGTAAATTTAACCTCATGTCCATGTTTGTGTACTCAGACAAATCTTTAACATTCTAGAAGGTTTGTACATGTATTCATCTTTTCGTTGGTAACAACGTTAACAAGTTGTCACGGCGTGCAAATTTAAACGTATATTAATGTTTGCAAACGTGTGCAAATGTTGAAAATGCGGTTGCGTTTATATGGGTGTAATATTATTATATAACCACAATATTTTGTTAACGCGTGCGAATTTAGCAGCATGTGAAAGTGAAAGGTGAAACACATATATCGAGTTAAGTTAAATGTACAAACCCACTCAGTAGCCACAAATGCCAGGTTATAATATAGGGAGACACATAGTTTTGTATATTATGTAGATATGACATTTTCTGGAAAAATTAACATTGATTCACCATTACCCCAAGTGAGTGTAGCCTGGTAGCGGGAGGCCGATTTTTGGCCTAACCCAAAATGCTCTGGTATAGTTTTTTTTATTGTTGATTATTCATCACTGGGCATTTGGTGAATCAAATCCACTGCGATGTGGATTCTCACCCTTGAGCATTTTTTTGGCGGCCATTTGGACGCCATCCAAAATAGCTTTTGTCAATATCTCGGTCTGGGGGACTCGTAAAGTCATAATTTTGATGTATATACCTAGGTTTTCAGGGTCAGTTAACATGATAAGAACATCAATAATAACATTGGGTGATGTAGTTAAGTCAGCCATCTTGAATTTCAAAATGGCCGCTATCCAAAATTGCTTTTGTCAATATCTCGGTCTGGGGGACTCATAGAGCAAGGTTCAAGCTATGTGCTCTGGGTGGTACCATGGCCGGCAACGGGGACAGTACAAGATTACCTGGATCTGTTCCGAGGGCACATCCACACTCGCTTGAAGATCAGTGATGTCTACCTCGTTTTCGATCAGTATGTATAATACAGAGGCATAATTTTATATGGGCACAATATATTCACTCCTGGGAGTCGCTGAATACCAGACCCAGGAAAAAGATATTGTGCCGAGCTGTTAATTTGTGTCACATACATGGCCAGTAAATACACCTATTACAGCTACAGTATTCACAAATACCCTGCATCTTGGTCTATAACGCTTATTTAACTACACTGCCAAATGAAAACAGTACAGTGGTGCATATTTATTTTGAATGCCAGCATCTAATATGAGTACATGTATGTTAATTTAATAATGCTAGCTGTGTTCAGGAATTTGAGTGGAGTAACATAGACTTTGTCTTCCTGTTTTTCTGATCTTATGATTAGTCAGCTATATACATGTATATCCAGGTATAGAGAAGGCAGTACCAAGGAATCGACCATAATCGGAAGGGACAAAGGGGCTAGCAGGGTCTACACATTGCGCACTAGTTCTCGTCTGCCCGCACAGAAAGTGATATTGACTGTCACTACCAACAAATCCCAACTAATTGATCTCATCTGTGAAGATCTCATAGCACACAAGGATGACTTCACACTACATAAGTTAGTTGTAACCAGCAGCGACCCAGTGCCAGTCAAGATAAACAATGGACTAGTTATCAAACGAAACGATATGATCACTACACACGAAGAAGCTGACACCATTGTAGTACAACAAGTGTCCAGTGTGGGTGCCAAAGCAGCTTTAGTAATTGCTGATGACACTGACATATTTGTATTGTTATTACATTTCTGCTACAAAGGTGACCTTCCATACCAAGTAAAGATGGTTTCTCCGTCGCACGGTCGAGCAGTTATTGACATAAATGAAACAGTGGAAAAGCACAGAAACATTATTCCAGATATATTAGCTGCTCATGGTCTCACTGGATGTGACACAGTGGCCTCGTACTATGGGATTGGCAAAGGCGTGGCTCTGAAAGTCTCAAAATCCAGGTCGTATTCACTTAGCTACATTGGTGACAGTGATATACCTCTATCAGACGCAATAGCTCAAGCCACGCCATTTATGTTGGCCTGCTATGGTCAGACTCTATGTAAATCCCTGACGGAAGCCCGACACAAAGTATGGACTTCAAAAGTAAGCCGGAGTGTCGCATGCGCACCAAAACTTGCCTCTCTACCCCCGACAGACGAAGCATTCAGAGAGAATTTTGCCAGAGCCCACATGCAAGTTGCAGTATGGAGGAGTTCCTTAGAGCCAGATCCACCAGCTTTATATCCAGCTGTATATGGATGGTCCAGAGAAACAACACACAACTCACTCACCCCTACCACTATCACAGATGGTAGCCCATTAGCACCTGTGGAGCAGTTGAAGCCGATAAAATGCTCTTGTGCCAGTCACATGCCATGCAAAACTTAAAAATGTGGATGCCAAAATTCGAACTTGTCGTGCACTGTTTTCTGTGCTTGCCAAGGGGGACAGATGTGTTTAAATGAGAGAACAAAACAGGTCCAATATGCAGATGATGATGAGGACTGACTAACTATTAAGTACATTAAGTACATTAAGTTCTAAGTTGAACGAGTTGATACTGTGGTTATTACCACCATCATGAGTCATGTTTTCGGATATCCCATTGTGTCTTGTATGTCATAGTTAACCATCTGTATACATTCCAATATAACTGTACATACAATGTTCTACATTATCTGAGTTACGTGCCTATTTACTTTGACATTGTGTAATACAACATGAATCACTTGGCCTTTTTGAGTGATTATTAGTCATACATAATGTGCATTGTGTAATAATATTGTACCATTGAGATGTATTGCTTAGTTACTAGTCATACGTGTGTGTAATAATCATCCACCATTGAGATGGATTGAGTGATTTCTAGTCATATATTATATATGTGTTTTGTGTAATAATCAACCACCTTTATCGAGTGATTAATAGTCATATATATGTATGCATTGCGCAATAATGAGCCACCATCGAGATGTATTGAGTGATTTCTGGTCATATATATGTGCATTATGTAATAATCAACCACCATTGAGATGTACGGAGTGATTTCTAGTCATATGTGTGTGCATTGTGTAATAATCAGCCACCATTGACATGTATTGAGTGAGTTCTGGTCATATATATGTGCATTATCTAATAATCAGCCACCATTGATATGTATTGAGTGATTTCTGGTCATATATATGTGTGTTGTGTAATAATCAGCCACCACTGATATGTATTGAGTGATTTATGGTCATATATATGTGTGTTGTGTAATAATCAGCCACCATTGAGATGTATTGAGTGATTTCTGGTCATATATATGTGTTTTGTGTAATAATCAGCCACCACTGATATGTATTGAGTGATTTCTGGTCATATATATGTGTGTTGTGTAATAATCAGCCACCATTGATATATATTGCGTGATTTCTAGTCATATATATGTACATTGAGTAATAATCAGCCACCATCGATATGTACTGGGTGATTTCTAGTCATATAAATATGTGCATTGTATAATAATCAGCCACCATTGAGCTATATTGAGTAATTTCTAGTCATATATTTTGTGCATTGTGTAATAATCAGCCACTATTGAGATGTATTGAATGGTTACTAGTCATTATGCTTCCACGATTCCCCCAGACAGAGAAATTGACTAAAACAGTTTGGATGGCGGCCATTTTGAAATTCATGATGGCTGCCTTAACTACATCACCCAATGTTATTATCGATGCTCTTATCATGTTCACTGACCCCGAAAACACCAAAATTATGCCTCTATGAGTCCCCCAGACCAATATATTTACAAAAACAAGTTTGAATGGCGGCCATTTTGAAATTCAAGATGGCTGCCTCAACTAAATAACCCAATGTTATGATTGATGTTCTTATCATGTTCCCTGACCCTGAAAAGCTAGGTATAGACACCAAAAGTATTCCTCTACGAGTCCCCCAAACCGAGATATTGACAAAAGCTATTTTGAATGGCGGACATTTTGAAAAATGGCCGCCAAAAAAAATGCTCAAGGGTGAGAATCCACATCGCAGTGGATTTGATTCACCAAATGCCCAGTGATGAATAAGCAACAATAAGACAAAAAGGGGTTACCCCCTGCCGCTGCCAGACTAAGTGGGGTAATATTTTGATTGAGCCATTTTCTGAATCCTAGATCGGAATCTTTCGCCCGTATGTGCACTGTTTGCCATTAAATCGGTGCAACACCGGCCTATTCTGTTAACACGCAGGGTAGATCCGTATCGGGTCACAAGCGTGCGTCAGCCCACGAGGAGTTGAGTCTGCCACATTCGTCATAAGCCATGTACAGTCAAAACTCCGCGAACGGCCGTCTCTCTACTACAACAACACATTGTCTATTCGATTCGATTATGCTTATATTTACGGATGGGAATTGGCTCCAAAACCTACCACACCCTCTCTGTAGCAGCCAATAATTTATATCCTAATTAGACCAATCGAAAAATATTTAACAGCCACCTCTCTACAACAGCCAATTTTGTGTTTGCCAATGGCTGGTCGGCGAATTTTCTTGCGCCATGTTACTAGAGGAAGTGAGCTTATGCAGCAGTATCTCTGCATTTTGCTGAATGGAACTGTTTCAGGAATCCGGCGTGTACTTCGACTTGAAACATTTTCTTTTGCGCGGTGTGCAGCACCAGCGCGTGTTGTGTATGTACGCGATATCGTTAACCCTTAGACCGCTACTCACAACAATTGTCGTCTGCTGTTGCTTTTATATCTTGCCTTATTTCTCAATAAAAACATGGTTTGACAGCACTTCAGAATCATTTCCAAAGGAAATGATTCTGAAGTGCTGTCAAGCCATGTTGTAAATTATTCTAAAGTGCTGTTACAGCATGTTTTTGATGGTAAAAACGGAAAATAGAAAATGAACAGCAGACGACAAAAAAAATAAGATAGCGGTCTAAGGGTTAATGCAATATTCTCTGTGGGGATTTGACCGATTGCAGGGGAATTACGGATGTTGCAGACAAATTATGAACATATGGGACCCTTGATCATCTTATCATTCAAATATAATTGCTTCCTAAATGTGATGGAATATATGTATAGCATATGTCTGAGCACTGCCTCGTTACTGTATTGTGTGATCAGTCTGTCTTACATGGTGTCAGGTGCCGATTTCACCAAAATTGCAAAGCATACTTATCTAGCAAAGTGTACTTTGAGGGAATAATCATTTATTTTTCCGAAATGGATTATTCCATATCGAACTAATTACGACTGCATACATTTGATGATTAAGCAGAATTATGATACTGAATTTATTACATTATCACAGCAATTGTTGCTGTGATAATGTAATAACGTCAGTATAATACAAATTTATAACTGTATCCTTAAATTGAAATCAGAAGTAGTGAGTATCAAAAAGCAATACAAAATTGTGATACCTTTATCATGCTGCAGAAAGCAATAAACCGACCACGAAATATATCATGTATTTCTTATTATTCCATGAAACACATCTTGTTATTTCATTAGAATTGTCTCCAAGGAGACAATGCTAATGAAATGCAAATACATGTTTTCATTTAAAAGCAAACTATTCAATAATTGCTCTCTGCTGAGGTGTAAACAGCAGTGTGATTTTATTTTACCCAATTAAAATTTTAAAATACCCAATTATTTCAGAAATGATGGAGTGACAATTAATACTCAATTACTAATTCCTTATCTGGAGCCCTGCTTATACATTTTTGTGAACTCGGCTACTGGTTCATGTATTTCAATCCAAGTCAACAGTTCGCTTCGTTGCGGGTGACCCTAGACACATGCTCATGCAGACCTTTCCTCTGTACGGACTCCAGTGGTGTACCATTTGATGTTTGCCAGACAGCTGAATCCACCGTGCATGATCACGTGGTTACCACAACAACAACACTGTCTGAAAGTGTTGAATTGAAATTGCGCCCACTCCAAAGTAAATATTATTTGATATTTTCCTTAATATGCAACGGATTTTGATTAAATATGGCGCAGCAAATGCTGTGTGACCTGCATGTGGTGGTCTCGGGACTTCGGCGCCTACTTTTGTAGTTTTTGCGAAGACTCGATTTCGGTGTCGGTATTGACAGTAATTCGATTCTTCGCAAAAACGACAGAAGTGTGAGCCAAAGTACCGAGACCACCAAATGCAGCTTAATAAGACGCGTTTGATGCGCCATATTTCATTGAAAGCCGTTATAGATAATAAGGAAACTACAACACAATACGTACTTTCAATCGGATCCGCTACTGGAAGTTTCAGTAAGTGTTGTTGTTGTAACCACGTGATCATGCACCTTGGAATCGTAGTGTAGTTGTGGAGTAATTAAGGTAGTATGTAATAGATAGATACACGTACTTGACTTCAATGATAATTGCTTCATAAAAGTGATGTGATATATGAATATAACGTATGTAAAAACTGTCTTGTTACTGTACAATACAATATGGAGCATTGAGTTGCCATCTCCGCCATCTTTGTATGTACAGATTCACCACTTCGTGTGTTTGACATATACAGCAAATAATATGACAGTAAACCAAATACAATTTGGTGCAATATATTATAGACAGATATGACGGCAATTAAAATTAAGCTATAAATATTATGCCAGCAAACTATACAAAAGACGAGATATCTGAGCATTTCTCCCATCAATCTCAAAATAAATTTCAACGTGCAAACTTTCCAATCTGATGCACAGCCTATGTTACTGTACACGTTAGCCATAGCTAGTAATAAAGCCATATTTACTCGCATAGTAGGTGCGTATAGACACTATATTGGGACTCTACATTCAGGTAACTGCTTACATGCATGTCACTGAATTTGATAGCTAATAACAGTACAGTAGTGGGTATATATGGTATGTGTTGTGTGGTTTGCCAGGTAAAAGTGATAAACGGTGCGATTTTCTGTGTATGAAGCTATTCATATATGGTGGTTCATGTTGCTAAAAAACACAGGCAAAACCCTGTCCAGAAAACTGACATATTTTACAGTTTGGTGTAATATAATTGATGGGAGTCCGTTCTCCTGGCTTTTCTACATGTGATTAGCTCCATTATATCATATGTTCTACTTCACATTTTGAGTTCTTTGTCAAACGGCAGAACATGTGAAACTGGCTGATGGCTGCACCATGGAACACCCAAAGATGGCCGACTTGGCCACCCCAGGTGACGTATAGAATACCGTAAAGAGGCAGTGTTCACATATATGTTATACATATATTCTATCACATTTACGAAGCAATTATCTTTAAATCAAACGATGGTCAGGTATATAGTTGGTCCTTAAAGCTTTGTATGACCTGGAACGAACGATTCTGTAACCAGACGAATATTGCTAGGGGCGAGTCGTCTGATTACCGTTCGTAAACAAGTTCGTCCACCTACTTCCTGTTTCCTGGTTTTATGACTGAAGTGGTTTCTTTGTTTTTAATCATGTAAAGTTAATCTTAACAGTTGTTCGTGTAGTATCTCTAAAACCACAATGGTCAGTTTATCTGACGAGTCCAACCGATCGCGAGTAAGTATGATTCAAGTGTTTATAAACGAAAACCAAGTCATGTTAATGTATTATCGACAGAACCAGTAGCCGGATGATTTTAAAGATACTGTATTAATCTGCTGTATCGTCGGTGGGGGATTGTGTCATTAGCAGGACATATATGGAATGTGCAAATCAAATACCAATAATACAACATATAAGTAAATAAATGTGAACATATCTCCATTATGACCATATAACCTTGGAGCGACTGCAGAATTGGTCCGCCACTTTGTTATCAACGGGCGCACGATTCACCCAAATCCTCCCCAAATCCTCATTTTCCCCCAAATCCTCCCCAAATCCTCATGTAATGAATAAGTTATCCAATTAATATGTCTCAGAACCTTTTAATATCGTTCTTAAGAAGTTATTAAACCCGATTTGAATATGTTTTTATGGTAAAAAGCGTCTTAGTCGGTGGGCATCTTATATAAAAAGAGATGCCCACCGACTAAGACGCCCACTGATTCGGACCCAGTACACTTTTCCCAGCACAACTTCGGACCCCTGTGGTAAAAAGAGTCTTATTTCGATGTTTTAATTTAACTTATTAGTAGGCATTCTAGCAGCCAAGGGAGATCATCCAAAATAAATTATGAGATATTAAATGCAAGGGAGATAAATGTTGTTTGACCCATTTTGGTCAATTGAAACATACAAGTTATTTACCATTCCAAATGTGTATAATACTATTCTTCTGTTTTTATCTCAATCAATCAATCAACCAACCTCAGCACATACATAGTTTTAAAATATGAACACGTCCGTAAATGTGAAGTGTCTATGCAGTACCTGTGGGGCCCGATATGCAGCAAGTTCTAGCCCATTTGTTTGGGTGGTGGTTGGGAGCCAGCGAAGGGTAATTTAACGATCGGCGTTCATCCTTACCGGAATGCCGACCTACATGGTTTGGCCCTCATGTACCGTTTTGGCTCCCTGGTAGTTGAGAGCTAAATCCTACTATGCTCCATTAAAAAATAATAAGATCTGTACAGATCATATTGCTTTAGGGGCTGGAGCTAAGTGACTCTGGTGCGGTATGGACCTGATTGAGATAAAAAAAACAGATGAATAAACATTTGGAATGGTAAATAACTTGCATGTTTCAATTGACCAAAATGGGTCGAACAACATTTATCTCCCTTTCATTTATCTCATAATTTATTTTGGATGATCTCCCTTGGCTGCTAGAATGCCAAAGTTAAATTAAAACATCGAAATAAGACTCTTTTAACCATAAAAACGTATTCAAATCGGGTTCAATAACTTCTTAAGAACGATATTAAAAGGTTTTGAGACATATTAATTGGATAACTTATTCATTACATGAGGATTTGGGGGAAAAATGAGGATTTGGGGAGGATTTGGGTGAATCGTGCGGCCCGTTATCAATAGCATGAACCAACATGCAGGAACAATAACTCGAGACGGTATGAATTGCGCCTGCGCAAAAGCTGGCTCCAGATTTGTGGAATTTAATGGGTGCAAACTCCGTCTGAAAGCTCTTTTCTGATTTAGTTATGACACTGGGAAAATAGCCAATGAGAGAAGTTAATACATTAATCTGCTATAACATTCTATTTTCAGTTGATTACACGCGCATTTGCATAAAAATAATACAGTTTGAAAAGTTTGCTTAAGGTAAAAATTTAGTTAGGAGGGGTGTTCTACATCGTCGTTTGGTAATATGAACAACCATCCATACCTTTATTAGTGTAAATCAGAAAAATTACCAAAAATGGACGTAAAAATGTTGAATTTGGAAGTTTAACACATGTTTAACAACCCGATGTGACTGTTTCTGAGCTCTCACGGAAATCAACGGAAATTTACGATCGAAATCCAAGATGGCAGCGCCCGTCGCCGATCATTCTTTACAAACTTTTAAACATGTATACCTTCACAATACAAGCAATTCTACATGGATTTTTACAAGTAATTTGGGGAAATATATCATATAATCAATGGCTCCTATATATAGACCTGTAGTATTGAGTAGAAATTGTTGCAAATATTGAGGAAAACAAATTTGTAACTTCGTCCTCATACCACTTCGTACCCGCTTCATACTATTTTTTTTCCAATATTATTGAGACTTTATAATCAAGGTACAAACATCATGTCAACTTTCCCAACCAATTCAGAATATTGTAATGCATGTTTTCCATGTCCATGTTGACAATGTCATTCATCCACTTCGTCTCTGCCCCATCGGCAAACAGACACGTCAAACAAACTTTACAAAGATTGTTTGTAATCCTAGTCTTACCAAGTTGGTTCAGTGTTTTGTTTGGTGATACCTGATGGTGCATTTTGTGGGATCTCTGACTGACGCCCTCTCTGTCTCTGAAGGCAATATTTTATAGATTTTGATTGGTATATCTATTTGTTAATGGCTTCAGAGGTCCCACAAAAGACACCACATCACCAGCAAAAGTATATGTCATGAAAACAATAGAAAATAATTTTCACAAACATTGGTCATGTACGTAACTTACATAAATGCTTTCTTGAATTTTGAAACAGATATTGGGATATTTGTTGTTTGTTACTGCTAAATTACAAATGTGATACTTATATATACACTGCAGCTCCATTATAACGCGATGGTCGGGTCCAAGATTTCAAATCGCGATCGCGTTATAAAATTTCGGGACATGCACAGGTACTGGTATCATCCGCATTTCGGTTACCAACTATTGCGGGAATTCCATTAGCAACGGACCCGTATAAAATCATGTCATTTGAACAGAAGTTAAAGTAATTATTAATAATGACTATGACATACAAACTTGTATTAATGTATTAAACATATGAGTTATTTATAAAATCATGCTTATTGCGTTGTATAGTGCTCGCGATAGACAGACGCTTATTACAATGTATACTGCTCGCGATCAACAGGCGCTTAAAAGGGTTAATTGATAATAAATAATGGTCACGTGTCCTGCCTATTCATGCGGATGATTAGCTGTTGATACGACGTGCATAATCTCAGGATGTGGGGTCACGTGATCTATTGTTTACACTGCAAAAGTCATATTGATGAATGAAATTTACGATTTACGCGAGACATCATGATTGGCGTGGGCTGCAGTGTAAACAATTTGACTTTGAATGTCGTTGTTTGAATAACCTTACAGAAATCACGAATCAACTAATTACACGATGACTACGACGTCTGACGATTTTTTTAATATTTTTTTCTTTGTTTTCTTTTTTCTCTATTTTTTTTGGGATCCACGAGAGACCCGCGTTATAATGGAGATGTGCTATACGTGATCGCGTTATAATGGAGCTGCAGTATTTTTCTGTTTTGCATATGCCCATTTGTTTTATTCAACAAATTTTTGTCAATTCATCTAAAACCCACACTATTATGTATGCAAACAATGAGTTTCCTATTTGAATTTTTAAAAAAATCATTGGTTCATGCTATTATCAACACTAACCCGCACTAACCCTAGCTGCATGTTTTCCACTTTATAGACAACAGGTTGCACTATATCACTGCACCACGCTGCATTGTCGTAATAGCATTTACACTTCGCACACTAAAATATAGAAAAAACCTGCAGGGTCTTGACGTTCATACTTCACTATATTGTTATTGAAAGACAGTTCTACAATATGACACAAACATATTATCGTCAATCAATGTGAAATGAACACCACCGGATAATATATAATGTATAGCTTACTTGATTGCACAAATTGTACCGCCGGTTTCAATGGGAAACACAGAAGTTTTTTTACCACAGAAAAAATGGAAAATCACCAACCAAAATGTGATTTATCCTTTGTATTTTGTACATGGGGGTTAAATATGTCCACACAACTTGTTACCTTTTGTCATCACACTTATAAGGTCAACTACACTACCTATTGTCACATTAAAACTATTTAAATTGCTGCTGCTGCAGTAAACATGACATTGCCTTGTTCCGAGATAGTGTTAAATCTGATCGGTTTGTATGCTACTCAAGTTAGTTATTTTTTTTTAAAACAAATTAACTGGGATGTGTAAAATTTTAGCATATGAAGTATATGGCATTTGCCATAATGGTGTTTTAAAGTAACATTGTCTGAATAATATATGCAATATAGCACTGATTATGTAAGAAACAATGGGACAAACACTGTTGTAGTCTGTGACTAAAAAGAGGAATGTCTATCAGGAAATAAGTGACTACAGCAGAGATGAGTTAATAATGGCTTTCCTGAGATTCCTAAGAGTACAGGGAGGTTGTAATAATATTTAATCCCTACTTCATGCATATGTCACAAGAGTTTAAGCACCAAGTGTAGAGCATCCTGAGATTACGAAACACTTATGTTACCAAAGATAGTGGAAGATTAGCAAAAGGATCAATAACAACAACAGTTATGTACTCAGAACTACACTAACTCTAACCTTTCCTTGGTATATCCCTGATATCTAAACCTAACCCTGAACCTATGTTAATGTTATGAGTTATACTACGCTAACACTTAATGCTACGACCCTGTGTTTATGGCACAAACCCTAATGTTAGGTCAGAAAGGTGGCGGACCAATTTTTCAATCTAGCCATAAACTTCACCACTATAATTGCCTTAAGTTCCCAAAATCCACACCTGTGCACATAGGTGTACATTTGTATTCAGTATCAAGCATTGGTAACCAGTTATCCAGAAGCATATTTCACCTCATAGGCTCTTAAATATGTAAGATTGTGTGCAAAGCCACTAATGGGTGTACAGTTCACACAACACTATCGATGCTTCCAGATTTCTTTTCATCTTAACCCATTTCATGCTGAGGATACACCATTTTGTTTGTGGAAAATCCTAAATATTTTCTCTATATGTGCTCAGAAGTATATGTTGTGACCTATGGAAGGTAATATCCGCCATAATTCTATTAGGCTTGATGCTTGCTTGCTGATGACATTCTAAGTTCTATCCGTCTTATTACAATTCTATGTGGCATGATGCTTGCTGACTGGTCACATTCTAAGTTCTATCCGTCTTATTACAATTATATGTGGCTTGATGCTTGCTGACTAGTGCCATTACAACTTACTTTCATGTTATTGTATTCGTCATTCGTGTTTGTGACATTTGAAATCTTCTTGGTTGTAGTCTAAATTGCATGTGCATTTGGATTGATGCTTTATTCATTCGCACTGTTTCAAGTGACATCCGGAGTTCCATTATTGATTATTGCATCGCTGTTTTGCCATGCGTTTCGGTCACCCTAAACACCCCAAAGGCTGGAAAAGGCTACAAAGGCTGCAAAGGCTGTTCGAAGTTGCTTGTACGTCCGTTAGCGGATATTTATACCATTCATTGTCATTGCATTGACTGAATTAGTATGTGTTATGATCATGTTAATCATTTTAAGCATTTGAATGCAATAATCTACCACAAATATACGTGTTTTTGGTAAATTATCTAAACGCGCACCTGCGCCGATCGGGCCGCGCGGAATTGGACAAAGAGTGATTAACACCTATTAACATATTGTTTAGCAGGTGCAGCTAAACACCGATTATACTTATTGCATTATTATTAATATAAGTCAATGATCGATCAACGACATTCATTTAAACATGCTTTATGTATCAACACATTACGTGAACATAGGACGAATGCCGAATTTTGAGACATCAGCTAGTTATCTACCTTGAAAATGGGTATCCACACGGTGATAAACAATATGTTTATGAGCGCTACGTACGGCTCTGCAACGAATATTTCCTCAGATTGCGGAAGCAAAATCTTTTATTTACACGGCCGAATAAACGTGTAACTAGTTGTAAAAGACATTTACGCTAGCTGACATGTTCCCGTCAATTAACCCATAGTATTTAGCACAGTTTATTCCACGAACATTTTCCTTCCCGTGTCCTGTATTTGTAATTAACGTAATTACGTCAATTATTGGCAGTAAACTGTTCCTTTTGAAATTTAAAATTAAACTTTTTATTTCCTGTGACGGGAGATGCTGGTAGGGAATAATAAAGTAGGCAACAGGTAGTTATATAAATTATAAGAAAAACGGGTGGAATAGTTACACAATTACGTGTTTATTTTTCGAAGTGACATTGTAACACCATACATTTCATTTTTCATTTAACACAATGTGCGTACATCACGTGCGGATACTGAAACGTTTGCAAACTGATATTTACAGATGCACACATACGAGGGTAATCCAATATATATAGTGAAAATGGCTCAGTATTATCATCACCGTGTTCATGACCCTTGACGTATGTGATTATAACGTCACATGACTATGACGTCATACAACGTAATGACGTCATATAATGCGACATCATTGACGAAGTGTCAATATAGCGTAGGCCAAATATCATTCAGGTATATGCACAATATATCAACTTATATTCGTTTTCACTATTTATTGGATGACCCTCGTATATGCACATATTAAATTATATTTATAGATAAAATACGACCGTTTAATGATTATGGGTCCAGCTTGTGACAAATTTAACTGTGAAGCCCCAATTGTGCATGGTCAGCTGCACAGTAATATTCATTTCGGGTCCGGCTACAACTATGCATTGTTTGGCATTGTAGTTCGTAGTTATCGATTATTTCGTTTGAATAACCATAGTAAAACTATCAATTGGGTACACAAATAATAATTATTAATAATAATAATAAATAAATAATGATTAATAATAATAATAATTAATAATATGTATAGACTATTAATAATAATAATGAATAATAATAATGAATAATAATAATAATACAAAGTAATAATAATCCAATAATGCAATAAGTATAATCGGTGCTTAGCTGCTCCTGTTAAACGATATGTTTATATAGGTGTTAATCACTCCAATTCCGCGCGGTCCGATCGGCGCAGGTGCGCGTTTAAACAATTTACCAAAACACGTATATTTGTGGTGGATTATTGTATTAAAATGAGCAAAATTCATAAAATGATCATAACACATAATAATTCAGTCAATTCAATGAAAATGCATGTCATAAGTATCCGCTAACGGACGTACAAGCAACATCGAACAGCCTTTGTAGCCTTTTCCAGCCTTTGGGGTGTTTAGGGTGACCTCGATAAGCCACGCCCCTTGACAACAACAATTGCAACAGTAATTTGGGAAGGTAATATCCGCCATAATTCTATGTGACTTGATGCTTGCGTGCTGATGACATTACAACTTATATGCATGTTATTGTATTCGTCATTTGTATGTATTACATTTAAAATCTGCTTGTTGTAATTGTATTTGTCTTTCTTACATGTCCATTCTGCTGATTGCTTTGTTCATTCGTCTTATTTACATTACAATTATTGATACGTCCTTATTCGTGTGTCTGTTTTATTGCACTAAGCATTTGCAATAGAAAGTAAGAACAAAGCACTTAGCACTTTGAATAAGGCCGAAAGCAGTAAGGACAAATGAATGAAACATCAAGCCAAATGCGCATGCAATAAAGACAAATATATATTACAACCAAGATGATTTCAAATGTCATAAATACAAATGACAAATAGAATAACATGGATATAAGTTGTAATTCCATCAGCAGGCAGGCACCAGGTCACATAGAATTGTCATAAATACAAACGGTGAATGCAATAACACGCATAGAACGTGTAATGTCATCAGTCAGCAAGCATCAAACCACATATAATTGTAATAAGTCGGATAGAACTTAAAATGTCATCAGCCAGCAAGCATCAAGTCACATATAATTATGGCGGATATGACCTTCCATAGTGACCACCATTTGAACCGTCTCGTCGACATATACATGTACTTTCATTGAGAAAAAAACAAAATAAAAATAAAACATTTAAAAAATATTCATACCCGTAAAGGTGTATTCCGCATGTAATGGATTAAGGTTGTATTCACTCTGTAACATGGGAATAAACAGAGTCATTATTATAATAAGCATTATTAACCATATACATTTAATATTCTTCACATACAATTGTATAAATTAGTTTCAGGAAGTAACTCTGCAAAACTTTGCAGCATTACTGCATGCAACTATGTTTATATAAATGTGCTTTCTCACTATTCTAGGGAACCTTCTTCGAAGATGTCTCCACCAATCATGGACAGTTGGACGAAGAGCTGACAGAATCTTCAACCCTCTCACTGATTGTGGGACCCCAGCCTACTAGCCGCAAGATCAACACCACATTCTT
Source organism: Conchocele bisecta (assembly GCA_029237695.1). Classification (NCBI taxonomy): domain Eukaryota; kingdom Metazoa; phylum Mollusca; class Bivalvia; order Lucinida; family Thyasiridae; genus Conchocele; species Conchocele bisecta. Next base: position 10,511,923 of record CM055270.1, read on the forward strand.
TATAGCCCTAGAAATTATCATATTGGTATGGCTTGTATTGGTACCGGTATATAGGGAAAATCATGGTAGTGTCATTTGTTTTAGATATCAACTTCATCTTTCAAGGCTTGGAAACACATCAATATTCTGAGGCTGATCAAGTCTACTGTTTCTGGTTCTACTGAATGTACCAGAGGTCTCCGTAAAATTGAGAGTAGTCAGCTTTTTTGAAAAAGTAGCCAGCTATATCGACTTCCACGTGGCCGAGTCGACGAAAGGGGAGGGTACGGGAGGGGTAACCCCTCCCTTCAGGGGGGTTTGGGGGTCCTCCCCGAAGAAAATTTTGACATTTATATTCAATTTGGTGGCATCTGGTGAGTTTTATGGTGCATATATTTGTAGTTGTTTAAGACAATTTCTGAATATATTGTTGCAAAAATGTTAAAATGTGTTGATAGCAGGACAAATCTGAAGTTGCTATGCTCCCCGAAAATTTTGTTTTGTTTGTTTGTTTATTGGTGTTTAACGACCTATCAACAGCTAAGGTCATGTAAGGCCGGGCAAACGGGTTTGATCCCATTTTAACCTGCTGCATTGGGGGGAAAATCCCAAAATCAGAACAGAATACTTACATCGAGAAAAAATATATTCAGCCCTGAAATTAGAATAACCTGACCTGGTGCCAGGTCCATACCACACCAAAGTCACTTGGCCCCTTCCCCTAAAATAGGATTACGAATAATCGTAATACTCGCATAAGGGGTATAACCAGATTCAACTGTCACATACAAAATGCCAAAGACGTATGTGAGGGCCAAACCAGGTCTCCAGTCGGGATTCCAGTAAGAATGAACCCCGATCGTTAAATTACCCATCGCATATACTCCCACCTGCCACCCACCCGTGTTTTGTAAAAAAAAAAAAAAACCTTTTTTTTTTTCACGTCATGAATTGTAGCCGGCACCAACTGAGCGAGTAGTCAGCTAAATAGCCGGCAGCCGGCGCTTACGGAGAGCTCTGATGTACATGTAATATGGTATTTTTTTTATTAGATGTTTTATGTGATGGTGCAAGGATAATATTTTTTGTCACTCCTGCTTTAGCAGATGGCACGACTATAGTCGCCACTTGTCGTCCGCATCGTCGTCCGAAATGTCAAAATGTTTGTACAATTTTCGTCATCATGGTATATCTTTAATATTACTTGACGGATTGCTTCAATATTTGGACACTTGATACATGTGAGCATTTTGAACATATTCATTGACCTTTTTTACGGAAACACTTATCCATTTGTTTGCGTCAAAAAGTTTGTACAAGCTTCTTCATCATTGTATAACATTAATATTATTTGATGGATTGCTTCAATATTTGGACACTTGCACTTGATACATGCAAGCATTTGGAACACACCCATGCTGCCATTAACATGACCTTGACCTTTTTGATCTTCACATGGTTGTAGAAACACTTAGCCATTTGTTTATGTCAAAAAGTTTCTTCAACCTTGACCTTTTTCGTGTTTTAAGCATGCACGTCTCTGACAGTTTATGTGATGCTTACTTTAGCACATGACCATGATCAAGTTGCGGTCAAATGCCTCGGCAGGCGCGACACCGCTTCCGTGGTGGAATTCTTGTTACTTCAAAATGTTTGTACCAGTTTCTTCATCATCATTTACCTTTAATATTACTTGATACATGAGACCATGTGGAACACACTTATGCCCCTGTTAACATAGCTTTGACCTTCACATGGTTGTGGAAACACTTTCCTTTTACGTCAACAAGTTTGTACAAGTTTCATCATCATATAACTATAATATTATTTGATGGATAGCTTCAATATTTGGACACTAGATACATGTAAGCATTTGGATTTGGAACACACTGATGCTGCCATTAACATGACCTTGACCTTTTTCGTGCCCATGATCATGTTGATACGGTCAAATTCCTTGGCAGGCGCGCCACTCAAAGAAAGTGTGTGTGCGACTTTCGATCATGAACATGCATCGTAATCACATTAACTCTTTCAACCCTAAGTAACTGGAATGGATTTTGATATGCTAGTTTTTCAACCAATCCAACCATCAGAAAATACTTTTCAGACTAGTCCATTTATGAAAAGGGGGGTTTTGCTGTAAAAAAAAAATGAAAATTACTTTCAAAAAGTGCAGATCCTGATGAGACAACTCGTCACGAGCCGGCTCATCTGGATCTACACTGTTTGCCAATACCACTGTACAGGTACATGTATGTGGTGTTGAAAGGGTTAATCTGTGATAGATAGAAAACCATCAAAATCAGGCACACATAGCATTTCACGACCCGGTTGCTCAAAACCTCTGTTAGCTTAACAGACTGTTAAATCCTTAGCATTGCTAAGGATTTAACAGTCTGTTAAGCTAACAGAGGTTTTGAGCATTGCTAAGGATTTAACAGTCTGTTAAGCTAACAGAGGTTTTGAGCAACCGGGCCGGGGTTGTCAGGTTTCGAGAAGGAACACTGTAATGTTGCCAACTGTGTTGCAGCTAGGCGTGTGGGTATCTGTGTTCCTATTGCCGGCCCTCTGTCACCATGGCACGTGTGGACCTGGTGCCTACTCCCTGGTCGTCTACATAGTCGCGGGTGTCTGGCTACTGCAGTTCATTATCGACAGATATTACAGGTGGGTATTCAGAGCTCCAGATAAGGTGTGTATTCAATTTGGCGTATTTTATTCACTTATTTTAGTGGGAGTACAAAATATTCACAGCAATGCGAAATTATGCATGGATTTATAAAATGAGTAGTGAAAATACTGTAATAGAGTTGAAAATTTGCTTAATTGAGCTGCAAAAAGTGTTTTATTTTTTATACAACCGTTTTTAAAAAATGGTGCGTATTATACTATATAGGGTACAGTTTGTGTACACCGTTCTGTCGATCGATCTCAAACTATACACATGTCTTCTACACATATTGAAGATGTGCACCTTGGTGTTTTTATGGCGATTTCACCAACATTGCAAAGTATACTTTTCTAGCAAAGTATACTTTGAGGGAGTAATCATTGATTTTTCCTGAAATGCATTATTTCATATAGAACTAACGACTGCATATATTTGATGATTAAAAGTATGCAGAATTAGTATACTGAATTTATTACATTATCACAGCCAAAATGGCTGTGATAATGTAATAAACTCAGTATAATAAAAATTAATAAATTTATCCTATTATATTTTTAGATAAGTATACTTTGCAATGTTGGTGAAATAGGCTCCTGGAGCCCTGGCTATTTGTTGGCTTCCTATGCAGGGGGTGGAGGACGACACGGGGGGGGGGCGGGGGTGGAGGAGGGCATATTGCTCTGCTGTTGAAGTTCCATACGTTCTTCTGTGTCTATGGGCCGTTAATCACCATTCCATTACTTTCGTTCATCTGTACTTCAGGACAATGGGAGGGTAGTTGTACCTTAGCGATAAATCCGTCCTTGAAGATTCTTAATGGGATTCACACATGGGGCTAGGTACTAGTAATCCTGTGTAGTACAGGTGCATGGTGACAGATACAGCCAGCACTAAAATGTTTGTAAGTGCAAATTTAGAATCATCTGGAAATTTCAAATGGTGGGTGTATATTTATTGAGCATAGGCCTATGCTCAATAAATGTAAATCCAATAATTGTTTACAAGATAACATTGTTAATGTGAAATTTACAGACTACTAGTATCATAAGTTTGCACTTACATTTTAGTCGTATTAAAAGTTGTAATTTCAGTGCTGAATGTACGGTATTAACCTCAAACAGGTCTATTCACTTCTGTATTCCAGTCCAGTTGTTTCAAAAATAGCAGAAATTGCTAAACATAATGTCATTACTGTCACACCTGCTTTAGCAGACGGCGCGACTATAGTTGCCGCTTTTTCCATCGTCGTCCGCGTCAACAAGTTTGTACACGTTTGTTCATCATGAGATAACTTTAATATTACTAGACGGATTGCTTCAATATTGGGACAGTTGATACATGTGTGCATTTGGAACACACTCCTGCCACCAGTAACATGACTCACCTTTTTGACCTGCACAGTTTTGTGGAAACACTTAGTCATTTTTTACGTCAAAAAGTTTGTACAAGCTTTTTCATCATGATATAACTTTAATATCACTTGACGGATTGCTTCAATATTTGGACACTTGCTACATGTGAGCATTTGGAACACACTCATGCTGCCATAACATGACCTTGACCTTTTTGTCCTTCACATTGTTGCAGAAACACTTACCCATTTTTACGTCAAAACGTTTGTGTAAGTTTCTTCATCATCATACATATATAACTTTAATATTACTTCATGGATGCACTTGATACATGTGTGCATTTGGAACACACTCATGCTGCCATAACATGACCTTGACCTTTTTCTGTGCCCATGATCATGTTTGTGGGACGTAAATTTTAGACGTAGCCAAATTTCCCATATCTCTTTTGTCCTTCACATTGTTGCAGAAACACTTACCCATTTTTACGTCAAAACGTTTGTGTAAGTTTCTTCATCATCATACATATATAACTTTAATATTACTTCATGGATGCACTTGATACATGTGAGCATTTGGAACACACTCATGCTGCCATAACATGACCTTGACCTTTTTCTGTGCCCATGATCATGTTTGTGGGACGTAAATTTTAGACGTAGCCAAATTTCCCATATCTCTTGATCCGTTTGTCGGATCATTACTAAATTTAATGATATCAATGTGAGAAAGCTATTGTCTTTCGGGTGACTTTGACCTTCATGACCTTAACCTTAGTGGGACGTACATTTTGGATGCAGCCAAATTTCCCATATATCTTGATTCGTTAGTCGGATCATTACCAAATTTCATCAATAGCTTTCTCACAGTGATGGCTATCCACCCACTGTGATTCGGGTGACCTTGACCTTCACTTTGGTGACCTTAACCTTTGTCTCAATAATTTTGTACATACATCCAAATGTTGAATACCTACTGATCGGTTCGTCGGATCCTTTACCAAACTTCATCAATAGCTTCGTCACATTGATCCAATCAGTGTCTCATTTGGGTGACCGTGACCATAATGTCTTGACCTTCATGTCAACAATTTTGGACATACATCCAAACGTTGAATATATCTTGATCCGTTAGTTGGACCATCTCCAAACTTATCAATATCTTCTTCACATTGATGTATATCTACCAGTTTAATTCACTTGACCTTGGTGACCTTCACTGTGATGTCAACAATTTTGGACATGCGTCCAAATGTTGATTATCTCCTTATCCGTTAGTCATATCATTACCAAATTTCATAACTATCTTTTTCACATTGATAGCTATCCATCCATTGTCATTCCGGTGATCGTAACCATCACCTTGGTGAGGTGGACTTTTGTGTCAATAATTTTTTATGTACATGTCTAAATGTCGAATATCTCTTGATCCGTTAATCGGATCATTACCAAACTTCACCAATAGCTTCCTTCCTCACTGTGATGGCTATCCACCCAGTGTCATTTGTGTGACATTGACCTTGGTGACCGTGACCGTCGTATCAATAAATTTGTACTCGGCAGTCGTGACACCGCTTCCGTGGCGGAATTCTTGTACTCCAATACTATTTATCATGTTAATTTAAAAAAATTGTAAATGATGTAAAAAGTTTGAATTGTATTCCACATTAAGTCTGAGTTTGTTGTCAATTTTGAACCTCATTTACAGAAAATATGACCAAGTTTAAAATCAATATCCTACTGAATATGTTCCAGATTTCAGCATTATTATAATCGGCTGTACGGGTATCTAGATTTCTACCGTAAAACTCGCCACATCCGCCGTCTTCCACTGCTCATTGCTTCCGCAGGTGGGTGTGTGATTGATTGTTCTCATGGCAACGTGTTATAAAGTATAGTCAGAGCTCCAGATAAGGTGTGTATTGGTGTATTTTATGCACATATTTTAGCAGAATACTCATTGATTATCAAAAGTGGGAGTTCAAAATACTGACAGCACTGTGAAAATATGCATTGATTTTCAAATTGAGTAGTGAAAATGCTGTAATAAAGTTGAAAATCTACTTTGTCGAGCTGCAAAAAGCAAACAGTGTTTGATTTTAGCAGCTCAAATAAGTGAATTTTTAAGTTTGTTTTATCTTTTATCATTTGTTCCCTATTTAATAAAGGAAGAATATCAATAATACAATTGTAACAATCTGGGGGTATAATACTCTTTAGATACAAAGCTTATCTGGAGCCCTGTATCATACATATTTACATGTACTGTTGTTTTTGCTATATTGGCGAGGGCAAAGGCTACATGTGGCTGTGATAGAAGAAATGGGGCTCATGGGATTTGCAACCAGTGTAGCACCAGGGGGCCGTTTCACTAAACTCTGTACGACTAAAATGTTCGTAAGTGCAACATTATGATAGTCTGTAAATTTCACATCAACAATGTTTTCTTGTAGACAATTATTGGATTTACATTTATTGAGCATAGGCTGCATATGCAGCCTATGCTCAATACATGTAAATCCATGAATTGATATTTCCAGACGATCCTAACTTTGCACTTGCGAACATTTTAGTCGTAAGAAGTTTAGTGAAACGGTCCCCTGATGGACTAGCACATTCCTGTAGCCTTATAACAATCTATATTGTTTGTTAGAAGCATGAAGGGTGTTGAATTGATGATGGAATGGTGAACAGTGCAGATCCTGATCAGAGTGCACAGATACACAGGCTGATTTGGATAGACATTGGTCGCACAGCCCATAAGCCTAATTATCCCCTCGCCGGTAGGCAAGAGGAATATAGCGTTAGTCCATGTATGTACATACGTACGTATGTGTGTGCGTACGTTAGTAACACCTTTCATTTTTCAATAACTCGTGTACTGTTTCACTGATTTTGATAATATGTGTGTCTATGGATGGTACTTTGTTTTGCATACGACCCACATATGACTTCCCAAGGTCACTGAGGTCTTCTGTTCACTTTGTAAGGCAAAACTGTTTTTTTTATTATCAAGGCTACCAGCGAGGGGATTCGCTTAGTGATAAGGGTGCCCTTGTTCGTGCCTGCTTTAGAAGAAGGTCTTCTATAGTCGGCGCTTTTTCCGTCGTCGTCATCCGAAATGTAAAAAAGTTTGTACAAGCTTCGTCATCATGGTATAACTTTAATATTACTTGATGGATTGCTTCAATATTTGGACACTTGATTCATGTGAGCATTTTGAACACAGTCATGCCGCCATTAACATGACCTTGGCCTTTTTTACCTTCACATTTTTGTGGAAACACTTGACCATTGTTTGCATCAAACAGTTTGTAAAATGATCGTATAACATTAATATTACATGATGGATTGCTTCAATATTTTGACACATGCCGCCATTAACACACTCATGCCGCCATTAGCATGACCTTGACCTTTTTGGTCTTCATATTTGTTTGCGTCAAAAAGTTTGTACAAGCTTCTTCAGCATTGTATAACATTAATATTACTTGATGGATTGCTTCAATATTTGAACACTTGCACTTGATACATGCAAGCATTTGGAACACACCCATGCTGCCATTAACATGACCTTGACCTTTTTGATCTTCACATGGTTGTAGAAACACTTAGCCATTTGTTTATGTCAAAAAGTTTCTTCAACCTTGACCTTTTTCGTTATTTAAGCATGTACTTCTCGTTTTTTTATGCTTAATTTAGCACATGGCCATGATCATGTTACGGTCCAATGCCTCGGCAGGCGCGACACCGCTTCCGTGGTGGATTTCTTGTTTATATATATTCGACTGTGACTAGACAAATGGGGCTTATGGGTTTTCTGACCAGTGTAGAGCCAGATAAGCCTGTACATCCACACAGTCTGATCAGGATCTGCACATTCGCCATTACATCAATGAAGCAGGCGTCATGCTCCTAACAAGCAATATAGATCATTATCGGGCAACAGGAGTATGCTATTTGATCAGGAGCTACACTGGTCACAAATCCCATAAGCCCCATTTCTCCCATCATAGTCTCATATGAGACACATGATGTACTCTGAAAATGTTGTCACCGTTTGACGCCATTTACGGAAAATATTGTATCTTTTGTTAACATATTTCATGAAGGTACAAACTCACATGTGTCGCATATAAGCAGAGATTCCGCTGGCGATCGCCACTTTCGCAATTAGCGATAAAAATAAACAATTGCCGATAAAAAATTACAATTTTGTTTTGAAGTGGCGATTTTTTTATTTTCCCCAGCGGAATCCCTGTATAAGTTTCTGTTGCTTTTCAGCTAACGCCCTGCTCCTAATACTGGTGCAGGTTCTATCAGATGAGTGTACGAAGGAGGTGAAGTGCGGCGACTTAAACAAGGAGAGCTACGTCGCGATCCTGGTCTCTATATCCTGCGCCGTTCAGATTATACCATTGATTATTTATTTATGTAAGTATTTGATTTCCGTGGTAATAGGGATGGCTCGTGGCCTAGGGGATTTAGTATTTCCATCCCATTGGTCTGTCGGATGAGACTTTAACCTATGGTCCCGTTCCTATATGACCTTAGCTGTTGCTGGGACGTTAAACCCCATTCATTTTATTTTCGTTTCGTGTTTAGTTTAAAAGACTGTTCCATTATGCACAAAAGGGGGTCATTTTGTAAAAATTAAAAAATATGTACAAATAGTGCAGATCTTGAAGAGACGGCTCGTTATCAGAATTTTTTGAAAAAAATTCTACGCTCCCGCTTGCGATTCTCTTACCAAGAATTGCAATCCAGCGGTCCTTGAATTGCAATTCGTCCCCTCTGAAATTGCAGTCTAACTGCGGTCCAATCGCGGTCCCATTTTTTCGGTCATTCTTTCGCGATACCGTTTGTGCGGTCATTCTTTCGCGGTCCAGTTTGTGCGGTCATTCTTTCGCGATACCGTTTGTGCGGTCATTCTTTCGCTATTTGCAGTAAAAACTTAGCATTACACGTATATATACACCTACAGTAGCGCTTTTCTGCTCCTTACCTATTTGTATATACTAATATCGTATACATATCATAATCGTATAGTATTGGTATATTTAATGAGCATATCGTATGATCATATAATATTGGTATGTTTATACCGTATCATCGTATAGTACAGTTTGTTTACATTATACAAACGTACTATACGAATATTATGCAAACATACGATATCCGTTCGTAGATACGATATATCCGTACGGATATGGTATGAATATATAGTGGGGTCATCGTGCGGTTCAAATATACCGATGCACCGGTTCATTTCGCATGTAAATATCCGGTTTTCATTTCGATCATCTGCCACAATTTTAAGTTTTTCAAAATGAATAAATTTTCAGTTTTACGATACAGAAACAATTTAAAACTGAGGATTGTGAAGTACGGTATCACAGTGCATATACATGTGTGTTCAATACAGTAATTCATCAGTAATTCATCATTGTACTCCGCACCACCGCCGGGGACACAAAACAATGATCCCCCACACACACCAACCATCTACATTTGGCGTCCTAAAAGTTCCGGTCTATATCCCACAGTGGGAACAATGTGTATCACCACCACCACCAATTTTGAGCCAGGTTTTTTGAAAAAAAATCCAGGCTATTGGATTGGCGAAAGCCGGGCGGTCGGGCGGGCGGGCGGGCGGGCGGTCGGCGGGCGGCGTCCACAATCAATGTTAAGTTTTCGTGTTTGAGTCCATTTCTTTGTTACTGTACCACCTAGGACCACCAAACTTTCACAGCTTCATAATCAAGGGGTGCCCACCACATATCACTATCCAACATGTTACTTTTTTTTTAACTTGACCCATTTTTTCCGCGTAGTCGACTTAGCCATTTTCAATTTTTTCGCGTTTACAATGTTAAGTTTTTGTGTTTAAGTCCCTTTCTTTGGTACTGTACCACCTAGGACCACCAAACTTTCACAGCTTCATAATCAAGGGGTACCCACCACATATCACTATCCAACATGTTACTTTTTTTTTTAACTTCACCCATTTTTTCCGCGCAGTCGACTTAGCCATTTTCAATGTTATGTTTTCGCGTTTACAATGTTAAGTTTTCGTGTTTAAGTCCATTTCTTTGGTACTGTACCACCTAGGACCACCAAACTTTCACAGCTTCATACAACCAAGGGGTGCCTACCACATACAACTATCCAACATGTGACCATATTTTTACCTTCACCTATTATTTCTACGTAATTGACTTAGCCATTTTCAACGTTAACTTTTTAACGTACGTCTGGTTACAGTTTTTTGGTTAAAACTTTTTCGTTATACTATATCTCTGCAACTGCTTCGCCCATTACCTTGAAACTTCACATGGGTGTTTATCATCATCCATATTTTCATTCTAACCCCCAATCGTGCGGCCCCTGTGCCCTTGTTTCAAGGTCAAATTACTGAATTTTTTTGCTAAAGTTTTTTCGTGTACTATATCTCTGCAACTGCTTCACCCAATAACTTCATACTTCACATGGGTGTGTTTTATCATCATTGTCGCACCTGCTTGCAGGATAAAGCGCGATCCTGTGCCAATGTCAAGGTCAAATTACTTTGAATTTTTTTGTTAAAGGTTTTTTCGTGTACTATATCTCTGCAACTGCTCCACCCAATACCTTGATAATTCACAGGGTGGGTTTTAATCATCAGTGTCGCACCTGCTTGCGGAAAGCGCGATCTGTGCTTCAATGTCAAGGTCAAATTACGTTTGAATTTTTTAAGTTATTTAAAGTTTTTTTGTGTACTATATCTCTGCAACTGCTTCACCCAATACCTTGATACTTCACATGGGTGTTATATCATCCATTGGTCGCACAAACCTTGCTTGCGGGAAAGCGCGATCCTGTGCCCATGTCAAGGTCATATTACTTTGAATTTTTTTGTTTAAAAGTTTTTTCGTGTAATTTATCTCTGCAACTGCTCCACCCAAAATTACCTGATTACTTCCACAGGGTGTTTTATTCATTCCATTCTTCGCACTGCTTGCGGAAAGCGCGATTCCTGTGCCCAATGTCAAGTCAAAATTACCCTTGAATTTTTTTGTTAAAGTTTTTTGTGTACTATATCTCTGCAACAATTGCTCCACAATCACTTGATACTTCAAATACATGGGTGTTTATCAATCATTGTCGCACCTGCTTGCGGAAAAGCGCGATCCTGTGCCCAATGTCAAGGTCAAATTACTTTGAATTTTTTTTGTTAAAGTTTTTTCGTGTACTATATCTCTGCAACTGCTCCACCCAATACCTTGATACTTCACTGGGTGTTTATCATCATTGTCGCACCTGCTTGCGGAAAGCGCGATCCTGTGCCCAATGTCAAGGTCAAATTACTTTGAATGTTTTTTGTTAAAGTTTTTTCGTTGTACTATATCTCTGCAACTGCTTTCACCAATACCTTGATACTTCACTGGGTGTGTTTATCATCATTGTCGCACCTGCTTGCGGAAAGCGCGATCCTGTGCCCAATGTCAAGGTCAAATTACTTCGAATTTTTTTGTTAAAGTTTTTTTTCGTGTACTATATCTCTGCAACTGCTTCACCCAATACCTTGATACTTCACATGGGTGTTTATCATCATTGTTGCACCTGCTTGCGGAAAGCGCGATCCTGTGTCCAATGTCAAGGTCAAAATTACTTTGAATTTTTTTGTTAAAGTTTTTTCGTGTACTATATCTCTGCAACTGCTTCACCCAATACCTTGTACTTCACATGGGTGTTTATCATCATTGTCGCACCTGCTTGCGGAAAGCGCGATCCTGTGCCCAATGTCAAGGTCAAATTACTTTGAATTTTTTTGTTAAAGTTTTTTCTTTGTGTACTATATCTCTGCAACTGCTTCACCCAATACCTTGATACTTCACATGGGTGTTTATCATCATTGTCGCACCTGCTTGCGGAAAGCGCGATCCTGTGACCCCATGTCAAGTTCAAAATTACTTTGATTTTTTTATTTTTTTTTGTTAAAGTTTTTTCGTGTACTATATCTCTGCAAACTGCTTCACCCAATACCTTGATACTTCACATGGGTGTTTATCATCATTGTCACACCTGCTTGCGGAAAGCGCGATATCGTCGGCATTTTAGCATACGTCCGTCCGTTCGTGCGTGTGTCCGGTTAATGTTTTTTGGTTAAAGTTTTTCCATCTACTATATCTATTTTTTTAGTGTCCATGCCTCGCCCCAAGGCGCGACATGCAGGCCACGGCCATCTAGTCTACAAAAAGTGGGTATAATTATGTTATCCAAGTGTCAATGCTTGGAAAAAACCTGGCCTTCGTGGCTTTGCCTCGTTTCTTGTTATCTCATTGTAAGATGTGTAATTCTGTATTTTCAGCAAACATTTAAAAAATTTGCCATCTTTAGTTTACCGGTAGCTGATTGAGATGATGTAACATTGTGTTTTAAGTCTGTGAGTTGTCTTGCAGTGGCTCAACCTGTTTTAGAAAATAAAAAATAAAAATTAATCAAGTTAATAATTGTAAACCATTTAAAAAACGGAGAAGATACGGAATGGCTATAAGGGGAGGAGGAGGCCATTAATCTAGATTTTAACTTGAAAAAATCCTTTACGTACACACATACATGCCGTAAAATTGGAAAATATTGAGTTTTGTCCCTATAAATCCTATTTTTTTGGCCAAAATCCCTATATTTATCCCTATATTTTTGGAAAAAAATCCCTATATTCCTATGTATTTGGAACTGAAAGTGAATGGACAGCCTGCAAGTTCTAAACTAGTCCTGGTGCGATGGCCGACTGATCGAGTGCTATACTAGTCCTGGTGCGATGGCCGACTGATCAAGGGCTAAACTAGTCCCGGTGCGATGGCCGACTGATCAAGTGCTAAAGTAGTCCTGGTGTGATGGCCGACTTATCAAGTTCTAAACTAGTCCTGGTGTGATGTCCGACTGATTGAGTGCTATACTAGTCCTGGTGCGATGGCCGACTGATCAAGTGCTAAAGTAGTCCTGGTGTGATGGCCGACTGATCAAGTGCTATACTCGGCATGGCCGACTGATCACGTGCTATACTGGGCATGGTGAGATGGCCAACTGATCAAAAAAAGTGCTATACTGGGCATGGTGCAATGGGTGACTGATCAAGCGCTATACTAGTTATGGTGCGATGGCAGACTGATCAAGTGCTCTACTAGTCCTGGTGCGATGGCCGACTGATCAAGTGCTATACTCGGCATGGCCGACTGATCACGTGCTATACTGGGCATGTGAGATCGCCAACTGATTCAAGTGCTATACTCGACATGGTGCTAATGGGCGACTAATCAAGCGCTATCAGTGACTGATCATATGATCAAGTGCTCTATAGTCCTGGTGTGATGACCGACTGATCAAGGGCTAAACTAGTCCTGGTGCGATGGCCGACTGATCAAGTTCTCTACTAGTCCTGGTGCGATGGCCGACTGATCAAGGGCTAAGCTAGTCCTGGAGCGATGGCCGACTGATCAAGTTCTATACTAGTCATGGTGAGATGGGCCGACTGATTCAAGTGCTAGCGTCCTGGTGCGATGGCTAACTGATCAAGTTCTAAACTAGTCCTGGAGCAATGGCCGACTGATCAAGTTCTGAACTAGTCCTGGTGCGATGGCCGACTGATCAAGTTCTGAACTAGTCCTGGTGCGATGGCCGACTGATCGAGTGCTATACTGTCCTGGTGCGTGGCGACTGATCTAGGGCTAAAATAGTCCGGTGCGATGGCGACTGATCAAGTGCTATACTAATCCTGGTGAGATGGTCGACTGATCAAGTTCTAAACTAGTCCTGGTGCGATGGCCGACTGATCCAGTGCTATACTAGTCCTGGTGCGATGGCGACTGATCAAGTGCTAAACTAGTCCTGGTGCGATGGCCGACTGATCAAGTTCTAAACTAGTCCTGGTGCGATGGCCTACTGATCAAGTGCTAAACTAGTCCTGGTGCGATGGCCGATTCTGAATCAAGTGCTAACTAGTCATGGTGCGATGGCCGACTGATCAAATCACATGCCATAATAACTAGATGACCATGGCCTGCATGTCGTGCCCGCCGAGCCATTTGATAGTACAAACAATTTGTTTATTGCAACAAAGCTTTAGCCCGTTGACGTAGAAACATGCCGCACCTGCCGAGGCTTTGATAGTATACCCAAAAACTTTAACTAAAAAAAAACAGTTTAACCAAAAACTTTATCCTGAATGCACACCAATGTGCCGACTATATCGCTCTGTCTGCAAGCGGGCCCAACAAAAACTTTAAGGAAAATTTCAAAGTAATTGACCGTGACATTGGGCACATATAAATAATAATGAAAATGTGGGTTTCAAATACACAGTATGTGAAGTTTCGAGTGAATTGGTGAAGCGGTTTCAGAGATATAGTGTCCTATAGTAGGCACAAAATGTTCTTTATATCAGAGACATCATCTGAGACATTTTCGGGCAATATAAACATTAATTCACCATTAATACACATATTTATTGGCATTATTATACATTTTATATCAGACGTAAATTTCCACACTGCTATCAGGGGCGATAACCGTGTTTCCTTAAAATGTTACCAAGACATTACTATTTATTTTTTGATGTGGAATGATCATACTTTATAATCTGTCGAAAACATTATTTTTTCAGGGGATCACATTTAATTAGTATAAGTAATTAAAAAATATCATGCCCCATTTGCCTATGAAAATAGCCTGATATCACCGTGTGTCACTATCACATGAAATAAACATTACTAAATGATTATATCCATACAACGGGCACTTGTAATGTTTAGAACTGGTGGAATAGTGACAAAATTATACACTTATTTAATTCCTACAAATAACAGAGAATACACATAACTTTAATGTGCCTACTGAGTGGGTATGTACCTTTAATTAGCATAAATAATTAAAAAAATATCATGCCTCATTTGAATATGAAAATAGCTTGATACCACCGCTAGTCATTATCAGTAAAATAAATATTACTAAATGATTATATATGGATAGCGGGCACACGTAATTTTTAGAACTGGTGGAATAGTGACACAATTATACACTTATTTAATTGCTATAAAGAACAGTTTGTGCCTACCGAGTGGGCATGTACCTTTAAAAACGTTAACCTTAAATCAAAAAAAATTTAACCGGATGCACGAAGTGACGTACATATGGATGTACGTACGTATGTAGGCCAATGTGACAACTATATCGCACTGTCCACATGCAGGCATGTCAAAAACTTTGAGGTAAATTTCAAAGTAATTTGACCTTGATATTGGGCACAGGGTTTGCAGGGGTTGAGCATAGAATGAAAATATGGATGATGATAAACACACATGTGAAGGTTTGAGTGAATTGGCGAAGCTGTTTCTGAGATATAGTGTTCTTAAAAACTTTAACCTACGGTAAATAAAAACCAGATGGCCATGCTTTAACGCAAATTTGAAAGTCATTTGACCTTGATCTTGGGCATGTGGGTCGCATGCGTGGCCTATAATATGAAAATATGGATGATAATAAAGAATTATCTGAAGTTTGAAGCAAATCTGAGTAAGTGTTGTGGAGATATAAGGTATGCAAAAACTTTAACACAAATTTCAAAGTCATTTGACCTTGACCTTGGTGCACAGGGGCCGCATGAGTGGGACACAGAGTGAATATATGGATGATGACTAATAAGCATTTGATGTTTCAAGTCAATGTGACTTAGGATATGGTATTTAAAAACATACACCGATTTCTGACGGACTGACGCATGGACGTCATTGTGATCACTAAGTCTCGCTTTCCGCAAGCAGGCTCGGCAAAAAAACTACGGATGGACGTCAATGCGCAGACTATATCGCACTGTCCGCAGGCGGTCGCGACAAAAATTGTCCAAGGTGCATGCCCACTCAGTAGGCTAAAAATGCTCTTTATGGGAATTAATTAAGTGTATAATTGTCACTATTCCACTAGTTATAAACATTACGAGTGCCCGCTATACAGATATAATCATTTGGTAATATTTATTTTACTGATAGTGACGCACGGTGGTATCGGTATTTTCATGTGCAAATGGGGCATGATATTTTATAATATTTATCTAATTAAATGCATCAACTGAAAAACAATTTGACAGATTATAAAGTATGATCATTGCACATCAAAAAATAAATACAGAGAATAAATAGTAATGTCTGTTAACATTTTAAGGAAACACGGTTATCGTCCCTGATATCAATGTGGAAATTTTCTTCTGATATAAAATGTATAATAATGCCAAACAATACGTGGGTAATGGTAAATGATTGTTTATCTGGCCAGAAAATGTCTCTGATGATGTCTCTGACTATAAAGAACATTTTATGCCTACTGAGTGGGCATGTACCTTTAACGCTAGCTCCGCACTGTCCAGTGAGACCTATGCATGTGTTATGTTTCATAAAAAATATTGGCAAAGGGTGTTCGCGTTATGCTCCGGACAAATCAGTGCGCGAAAAAACAAAGGGAGATAACTAAGCTAGAAAATGTGTTCATAGAACACGGATACCCCACATATCGCTTTGATAGTAAACAAGGCAAAATTCCAGTGTCCAAACGGAAGAGATAATCCATGACACGGGGTTCGAATCAAAAATCGAAATAAACTTTCCGCATCTACTCATCATAAGGAAGCTACATATCAAATTCCAGTGCTGTAGCTATTACAAAAGTTTTACAAGTTACAAGGCAAAATTTTCAAATTCTAATTAAAAAAGGAGGAAATAATACATGACTCGGGGGTCGAATCAAAATAAACTTTGCAAATCTACTCATCATAAGGAAGCTACATACCAAGTTTCAGGTGTGTAGCTATTAGGGTTTAAAAGTTTTACAAGCTACAAGCCAAAATTGGAAAATTCTAACTTGAAAAGGGGGAGATAATCCATGACCATGGGGTCGAATCAAACATACATGTACCAAGTTTCAGGTCTGTAGCTATTATGGTTTAAAAGTTTTACGAGTTACTAGGTTGGTGACGGACGGAAGAACGGACAAGGGTAACACTAAATGCCCCCTCCACTATTGTGGTGGGGCATAAAAATTAGTAAGGCAAAAGTTGTCATATACAAGTAACTTACCTTAATTCATCAGTTACACATCAGACGATGAATGAACTTTAATTCTGGTGTAGAATATTAAAGTTATTCATTATGTTCAATAGTGCTGCTTTGACATGACGTGAAATTAAAACATGCATGACATGATCTGGAAGAATAACCACAGACCAAGCACGC
This sequence comes from Conchocele bisecta, assembly GCA_029237695.1. Lineage (NCBI taxonomy): Eukaryota > Metazoa > Mollusca > Bivalvia > Lucinida > Thyasiridae > Conchocele > Conchocele bisecta. Next base: position 10,529,189 of record CM055270.1, read on the forward strand.
ATATTCAGAATCATGTCTGTCGGTTCTTATCCAGCTCCGATTTCTGTCACCTGTCCACAAAATCCAGAATCCAACATTGTCGCAAATTTAATCCTCTATGTTGGGGTACGTTAGAACAAAATGTCACTTAGTATATTATCCAATGCGGGTTGTAATCTCTTGTTTCTCTAAATAAATGCGTCCAACAATCCCTGTAGCTGCTATCGTGATAAAAAATGTTAAAGGTTCTGTCAGCGCCTAACATATTGATCTTAATATCCACCATTTTGATTCCAAGTACCAGAATAATGATGTTTCCACGCGCCGTCGTAGTGTTATCTGTCAGATTCCGTTGTTTATTTGATCAAATTGATGGACAAATTTGTGTCCGCTAATGTCGCCAAGAGCATAATCTGTGACGTTGACTAATAATTTGACATAACTTTTATCTTGTGAATTTTTGGTTGAATGAAGTGATCACTATGGTGAAGAAGTGTGTATTTGTGCCCGGTTTGCTCAGTAGGTAGAGCGATGGTGTAGTAAACCAGAGATCCCCGGTTCGATTCCGGGCTGGTGCGCATCTTTCTCACCCTGTGACATTTAGCGCCCAACGTAGTTGCGGGAAGTAACTCTGCAGAATACTCCCGCATCGTCCGTACCGAGAGTTATGGTGCTCTCCGTAAGTTTCCCCTGCAAAGTACCAAATCACATCTGATTTGCACTTCAACTGTTAATTGCGACATATTTTCTGTATTTTTCAATTGAAAGAAATGTCAGTATTATACTTATTCATTTCTGTGTACATGTAATAAGTACAGAAAAATATGTCACAATTAACAACTAAAGCGCGAATGAGATTCGATTCGGTACTCTGCAGGAAAAACCTATGGAGCACTGTAACTCTGGGTACGGACGATAATTGAGTATTCTGCAGTTACTTGCCGCAACTACTCCCAACGTGGAGTCGTGACTGATGAAGAAATGTTCCACAAATATGGAATTCTGGGTGGACATATTTCTGCCCAGTGACAATTGTTGCCCAACGAAGGACCGCGACTGATAAATACTCCCAAAATTGTACCCAAACATATGGAATTCGGAGACAAAAATTAAACATGGAATTCGAGGACGAATTTCAATTTGGTGGATAAGAATGTCACAGTACGCAACTGACTATGGGGATGAAGTGTGTATGATCTGTGCCTCGTTAGCTTGCTCGGTAGAGCCATGGGCATGGTACGGTAAACATGAGATCCCTGGTTCGATTCCGGGCCGTTATTTATCTTTCTCACTCTGTGACACAAGTAAACCGTTTTATTTTAAAGAAATGGCTATCACCAGAATAAATATTATCTTCACAAAATTTGATTCGGGCCAATAGAAATCAACAGCCAGAACAGAACGTTTGCAGTAATAGAAATCTAATTCCAAAATAAATGTTTTTATTTTTTTTTATGATCATGTTTCGAAAATTAAAATATGCTTTTCTTTTAAAATTATTATCAATATGTTCACCGTGTTATTATGGTTAATATGCAATTCACAGTCTCCTTGCAGCTTGAAATTGAAAGACATTATGAAAAGTTGTGTTGATCTCAGAAATTGTCATGTCGACTATAGGATCGCGTCAAAATAATGTTAACAGAATAGGAAAACGTAATTTGATACCGACGAAAAAGGAAACAAAATGCAAAATTGATGCTTAGTTTTGCCATATTATACTGTAGACCACACATTATAATTTTATTTTATATGAAAATATATTGTGAGCATGGTGGTGTCTATTAATTTGTTCTTGATATTCGGAACGACAGTGACAATATATTTTTTTTTCCAAGAAATTGTCAAGGTCAAGGTTTCACTGTTTGTCTCGCAATAACCCGCCGATTTATATTTGCGCACCAAAAAAACAGATGACCAATACCGCTGACTTTCTAGTCACTTTGAATTAAATAGATGAGATAAAATTTTGGATTGGAACACGGATACGTTTGTCAACTATTTCGATTTTATTGCCGCATTGGTCAAGCAGAGCGGTCCGCTGGTTTGACCGCAGAGCGCAGCGTAAAGCGGTCATTCTTTCGCAGTTTAAAGAAAAAAAGGAGCGTAAATTGCAATTAAAAGCGGAGCGCAGCGCTAACTGCGCTATAAGTATTGCAATTCCGCAACCAACTCTTTTGACCGCAGTCACATGATTGCAGTCCGATTGCGGTCCAATTGCAATTATGGGGAACGCGAATTGCAATCCTGCGCTCCAGGAATTGCAATTCGCCTAGTAAGAGAACCGCAGGCCACTCTGTATAAAAAATATAAAATATGTTTTCATCATGGGCCTGTGTAAAGTGGTTTAATTAAAGATATATGATGATACTACATGTAGGACCATTGTAAAACATGTTTTCAAGATTTTTTGAAAAAAAATAATATAAAAAATGAAAATGTGTTTTGATCATAGCCCTGTGTAAAGTGGTTTAATTGAAGATGTATATTATGATACTAGGACTGTTGGGCTGTTTCATTTTCAACGATATTGACGCAAGTACATGTATCAGTTTTTCTATCTTGTTGAACGCAGCAAGACAGGAAATCTGATATTTATATTCCTTTAAACTGGTTATAAACCAGAAAACCACTGTTCCAACATTTATCAAGATCTTTATCAAGGCTCTAGTTGCAACTCTCAGCTAAGTAGCATCCATTTCAGATTGTGTAGTGTACGTGTATTGGGTTGTTTTATATTCAGATGTTTTCAGTCAGAATGTTAAAGGTATTTAAAAATTTACAATTGTTTTGTCATTTATGTTGAATGATAAACAAAACTAAAAAAGTAGTCATTATTATAATGTCAAAAACATAGTGTAAAGTCATAAAACATGTCAAAAACGTAATAATATGTTACATATTTTCTGAATTATTTCAACGTGAACTACATGTAATTCAGGGTTGATAGCTTCAAACTATGTTCATACATAAAAGACCATTGTGAGTCAATCATGTTTCAGTGCGAACTGTGAGCTTTAACAGAAGTGGAGCGGGTCCGGATGTAAACCAGGAGGAGATGGTCACCAGTTTCCTTCAGCCACATTCCAGCTGCACCGATATTGGATTCAGGTACATTTGTATACCGTAAAGATTCCCACCAATAATACGATATATTTTAACGGGTCAGTGGAATAAAGCGGCCATGTTCAGACACTATTACAGGCATTATCATTACTGTGTGTTCAACATTTTGCTGCCGACGAACTTTTGGCTATTAAAGGTACATGCCCACTCAGTAGGCACAAAATCTTCTTTATAGGAATTAAATAAGTGTATAATTGTGTCACTATTCCACCTGTTGTAAAAGTTACAAGTGCCCGCTATACAGATATAATCATTTAGTAATATTTATTTTACTGATAGTGACGCGTGTTGGTGTCAGGCTATTTTACTGATAGTGACGCGTGTTGGTGTCAGGCTATTTTACTGATAGTGACGCGTGTTGGTGTCAGGCTATTTTACTGATAGTGACGCATGTTGGTGTCAGGCTATTTTACTGATAGTGACGCGTGTTGGTGTCAGGCTATTTTACTGATAGTGACGCGTTGTTGGTGTCAGGCTATTTTACTGATAGTGACGCTGTTGGTGTCAGGCTATTTTACTGATAGTGACGCGTGTTGGTGTCAGGCTATTTTACTGATAGTGACGCGTGTTGGTGTCAGGCTATTTTATGATATGACGCGTGTTGGTGTCAGGCTATTTTACTGATAGTGACGCGTGTTGGTATCAGGCTATTTTACTGATAGTGACGCGTGTTGGTGTCAGGCTATTTTACTGATAGTGACGCGTGTTGGTGTCAGGCTATTTTACTGATAGTGACGCGTGTTGGTGTCAGGCTATTTTACTGATAGTGACACGTGTTGGTATCAGGCTATTTTACTGATAGTGACGCGTGTTGGTATCAGGCTATTTTCATATGCAAATGAGGAATGATGTTTTTTAGTTATTTATACTATTAATTAAATGTGTCGCCCGAAAAAATAATATTATAGACAAATTATTAAGCATGATCATTGCACATCCAAAAATAAATACTGAGAATGAATAGGAATGTCCGTTAACATTTAAAGGAAACATGGTCATCGCCCCTGACATCAGTGTGGAAATTTTCGTCCGATTTAAAATGAAATGTATACTAATGCCAATCAATACATGGGGTAATGGTGAATGAGTGTTTATTTTGATAGAAAACGTCTCGGATGATGTCTCCGATTTAAAGAACATTTTGTGCCTACTGAGTGGGCATGTACCTTTAAACACATTAAATATAAAAAAATATTTAAATGTAAGTACTTCTTTATTAATAACACAAAAGTCACCCTTCCCAAAAAAAATTATTTGATGAAAATCATTCAAATATTGATTTTATTGCGAAAAAACGATTTTCCTACAAGAATTTAACATGGGGGCTAAAAATAGATTTTTTTAGAATATTTTTTTTATTTGTGGACCGATTTTCAAAATGTAACTTTTGTTTTTTTAGTTACATCATTTTCAAGGCCAGGTTTCCGAGTCAATTTCCAAAATTGTTTGTTTTTTTATCCTTTTCGCAATATAATCAATATTTAATGGAATTTCATCAATTTTTTTTTGGGGATGGTGACTTTTGTTATTAATAAAAAAGTACTTACTTTTAAATATATTTTTATATTTAATGTGTTTAAAGGTACATGCCCACTCAGTAGGCACAAAATGTGACTGTTTTTACATTTAATGAGTTTAATAGCCAAATGTTCGTCGGCAGCAAAACGTGGAACAGACAGTAATATTACTGTACTGAAAGTACTGCCACCAGAGCCTGAACTATTATTTCCATAAAATAAGAACATCAATCTCAATGGACAAGAGGAAAACACATACTGAATATTATAAACTGATACACCGGGTTTGGTGACAGGCATGCAACACCGTAGAAACAATATTGCTACCCTGCTACGATATTTCTCCACTACGCATAGACACACATATTGGAGGCAAATGATTGTAGCTAGTAACACCATAGTCGGCGAATTGTCAATGTTTTGCTATTTCATTTACCGTAAGTTCCTCAGTTTATGACAAAGCCATGTAAGAGTTTTGTAACATTGTCACCACCTGAGTTGCACCTTCTGGAACGAACAACAGAGTAGTTCTGCAATCATACTTTTATTGGCACGCAATCTATCGTATAGCATGTATAGTGGAATTAGCCTAAATCTCAGAGTCCCGGGTTAATACCCGTGCCCAGACTATCAAACAGCGCCACCAATGCTATTCAGGGATTCCGCTGGCGATCGTCACTTTCGCAATTAAATAATTGGCGATAAAAAATTACAATTTTCGGGAAAAAAATCAAAAAAAAATATTTTTTTTTTGTTTTTTGTTCTCGAAAATTGTAATTTTTTATCGCCAATTCTTTTTCTTTTTTGAAGTGGCGATTTTTTTTTTCCCCAGCGGAATCCCTGCTATTGCGTCAGAATTATCTTGTTTCAGTCAGCCACAACGAGTATTCACTAAGAAACAATTGTATTGCAATATCTTCGACAGAGACCTGTTCGAGAGATCGATCTGCTGCTTTACTACATACTTTTATGCAGTTGATGCGCTTTATTTCATCAAAATCAGTGGAATAAGAAGCAACTTATGATAAAAATAATTGGCGAGTCGCGAGGAATTCGGCTGTGTACTCGTTGAGTGAGTCGAGATGAAATCAACCAATCGGAGCCAACCATGTTGGCAGACTTATTTTTTTTTCTGTAATTATGATCAAACTGTCGTTGGTCCGGAAATCCGTAAACGTTGAAAATAATCCTTAAATGTCATTGTCTAATTTCAGTGAATGTCGCGTTTTTCACTGCAATTATCATTAATTATTAAATTTAAATACTCATTTGTTACAACGAATACTAAATATAGCAGCTTCATCTGCCGATTTAAAAGTGTAAACTGTTTTATTTTTCTTCTACATGTATTTAAATGCTGGTTTATGTATTCACTTTGTAATAGCAGGCAAACCTTGTCCACACTATAACTCAAGCTCTTCTTGTCGGATGGTAACCAAATTTGGTATACATGTTTATCACGGCACGAAGAATAACTATCCTGTATCCTTATCCACTCACTAACTTAAAATGACTGTGTTCGTTTGTCGGCTAATTATATCATTTGCATGTCAGCATTCGATGTCGTAAACATTAAGTCGAGGAAATTCCATGCTCAATTTAACCTGGCTGCATCTGGGTATTAAGCGAAATTCTTTCACCAATCTATTGAAAAACCGACAAGCAGTGACGTAATTCCTTTAAGTGATGCATGATACCACTGACTCTGCTTTGCTGCAGATAAGACACAAAAACAAACTTGTTTGAAATGTTTGTGATGGGTGGGTGGTTGGTCGGGCGAACGTGACGGTGTAAATTAACGGTAGGGGTTCCTCCTTATTATTCCCCCGCCACCGAATGGTGAGGGGGGCATATAGTGTTACCGGCGTCCGTCCCGAAACCTTAACGCTCGGGTAAATGACTTATAATTTCTATTTCCTTTCTCGGATCTGCTTAACATTAAATGATTGCACACACGCATTGCTCCAATGGTCCTCTACCGCCCTGTGACAAATGCACTTGGTGCGTTTGAAACCTTAGCGCTCGGGTAAATGGCTTATAATTTATCTTTCCTTGCTCGAATCTGCTTCACATTTCACACATCCATTGCTCTGATGGTATGCTTTCATGCTATGACAAATCCACGCTGTTCTGGCCCTCTGTTTTCAAATGTGCCTCGTTTTCTTTGGCTGCCAGCGGGGGCATTTGTGTGCCGACAGGCCACGATTTACCTGGTTTGGACCTCAGGTACGTTTTTAGCTCGACTATTCGAAGAATAAGTAGAGCTTATGTTGTCACCCCGGCGTCGGCGTCGACGTCGGCGTCACGCCTTGGTTAAGGTTTTTAGTCAAGTTTGTATATGGAATACTACTGGCCCTACACCCACCATACTTGGACAACTTCATCTCCTAGTGATGTACATCAATAACCCCTTATCTATATTTTACCTTGACCTACATTTCCTCTTGAATTACTTGGTTAATTCCCCTTGGTTAAGGTTTTTAGTCAACCTTGGTTAAGGTTTTTAGTCAAGCTTGTATATGCAATACTACTGGCCCTACACCCACCATACTTGGATAACTTCATCTCCTAGTGATGCACATCAATAACCCCTCATCTATATTTGACCTTGACCTACATTTCCTCTTGAATTACTTACTTAATTCCCCTTGGTTAAGGTTTTTAGTCAACCTTGGTTACGTTTTTTTTTCAAGCTTGTACATTGAATACTATTGTGCATCCAGACACCATACTTCGACAACCTTTTCTCATAGGTATGTACATCAATAACCCCGGATCTATATATTGACCTTGACCTACATTTCCTCTTCAATTACTTACTTAATTCCTTTTGGTTAAGGTTTTTAGTCAACCTTCTATATGGAATACTACTGGCCCTACACCCACCATACTTGGACAACTTCATCTCCTAGTGATGTACATCAACAACCCCTGATCTATATTTGACCTTGACCTACATTTCCTCTTGAATTACTTACTTAATTCCCCATGGTTAACGTTTTTAATCAAGCTTGTAGATGGAATACTCCTGGCCCTACACCAACCATACTTGGACAACTTCAACTCATAGTGATGTACATCAACAACCCCTGACCTATATTTGACCTTGACCTACATTTAACCTTGAATTACTTACTTAATTCCCCTTGGTTAAGGTTTTTACTCGACCTTGGTTAAGCTTTTTACTGAAGCTTGTACATGGAATACTATTGTGCATACAGACACCATACTTGGACAACCTTTTCTCATAGTGATGTACATCAATAACCCCTGATCTATATTTGACCTTGACCTACATATCCTCTTGAATTACTTACTTAATTCTCTTTGGTTAAGGTTTTTAGTCAAGCTTGTAGATGGAATACTCATGGCCCTACACCAACCATACTTGGACAACTTCATCTCCTAGTGATGTACATCAACAACCCCTGACCTATATTTGACCTTGACCTACATTTAACCTTAAATTACTTACTTAATTCCCCTTGGTTAAGGTTTTTACTCAACCTTGGTTAAGGTTTTTAGTCAAGCTTGTAGATGGAATACTATTGTGCATACAGACACCAGACTTGGATAACTTTTTCTCATAGGGATGTACATCAATAACCCCTGACCTTTATTTTACCTTCACCTACATTTAGCCTTGAATTACTTGCTTAATGTTTATAGTCAAGCTTGTATATGGAATACTTCTGGGCCTACATCAACCATACTTGGACAACTTCATCTCCTAGTGATGTACATCAATAATCCCTGACCTATATTTGACCTTGACCTACTTTTATCCTTGGATTACTTAGTTATCTCCCCTTGGTTACGGTTTTTACTCAAGCTTGTATATGGAATACTCCTGGGCCTCAGCAACCATACTTGGAAAACTTTATCTCCTAGTGATGTACATCAATAACCCCTGACCTATATCTGACATTGACCTACATTTAACCTTGAATTACTTACTTAATTTCCCTTGGTTAATGTTTTTAGTCAACCTTGGTTAAGGTTTTTATGCAGGCCGCAGCCACCTTCTTTGTCAAGCTATGTGTACACCGACAACCCTCGTAGTCGAGCTATGCTGTTCTCCTACAGCTCTTGTTATCTTTGGCTCTTTTGAGTTGAATTGGGTTATTGCCCATTATAAAAGTAGTAAGATTATTACTGATCCTACTGCTTTTGGGAGGGGGCCAAGTGATTCTGGTGTGGCGAGGACCTGGCATCAGATCAGGATTATTCTGATTTCAGGGCTGAATATATATAAAAAAAAATTTTTTGTAAATATTCAGTTCTGATTTTGGGATTTTTCCCCCATTTGTACATGTACTTGAACGTGTACATGTACTTGTACAGGTAATTTGTGGGATTTAGTACTAAACCCATTGACCCGACCTTAAATGACCTTAGCTGTTGATGGGCCGTTAAACCCCAAAGAACAAACAAACAAAACATCGCCTCCTTCATTTAATGCACACATTTCGACTGTATCGCAGATATTAGTAAATTCGGAAACAAACGGGGCCTGACACTTTTTGAGTTCAAATGCCCAGGTTTGGAAGGTCTTCGAGCCAATTCCTACCCTTAAATATAAGCTAAACCAAACTTTCAGAGATGAGAACTTCATGGATCAGGTGTTGGAAAGACAGGCGGACATGATCCGCTACCTCAAGAACCACAACGTGCAGCTAGGAAAGAGGATCCTAGTCCTCACGGAGGAAAATCAAGCTCTTAAAAAATCAAGATTGTCGGCTTGAACGACACTAGGTTGGCGCTAGGATTTGTAAATGTGTACTAGCCAAAATGAACAGATAACGCGAAAAAAGACAATACTGTTTTACATTTGCTTCAATATTTGTAAAAACGTGTGCTTTTTCAAATAATTTCTGAAATGTAGCTAAATTAGCCAAAATCTTTCGGAAATATTAGCAGCCAAATGGGTACGGCGGCTAGTAGCGCCAATCTTGCGATGGAATATTGTGATTGAAGATGGAGTCTCAACAACGAGCTACTATGCGGCTGTGACTGGAGAAATAGGGCTTATACGATTTGTGACCAGTGTAGCTCCTGATCAGAAAGCTCGCTCATGTAGCCTGATAACAATCCATACTCATTTTCTCAAAGTCCAGCGGACTGGGGGAAATCATTTTCAGTTAACGGAAATATTTTAAGTTAACAAATAGTTGTTATATAGGAAAACAATTTACTTGGGACCAAGAATTTGACTTTGAGTTTTTAGTAGTAATAGTTTGACTTGAGAGAGTTTGAGGTAACAAATGTATATTGCTTGTTAGAAGCATAACGGGTGTTTCATTGATGGAATGACAAACAGTGCAGATCCTGGTCAGACTGCGGATGCAGATCTGGATCTACACTGGTCGCAAAATCCATACGACCCATTTCTCCAGCCACAGTAGCATATTACCATATAGTTAACTGGATGATACAGCCATGTATAGTTTGCATGTATTGCTGATTGAATCAGTGAGCTATATCTAAAGAGATTTCAAATTCAATGCACATCTTACTTTTACAAATGTATTGTTGATTTTCTTTCCTATTCAATCGAGAACAACTGATACAAAAAATAAAACACACACAAAAAATCACTTGTTTGAGCTGCAACAGTGTTTCCTTTTTGCAGCTCAACTAAGTAAATTTCAACTTTATTACAGTATTTTCACTACTCGATTTGAAAATCAATGCATATTTTCACATTAGTGTGAGTATTTTGTACTCCCACTTTGATAACCAGTGTGCATTCTGAAAAATAAGTGCATAAAATACGCCAATACACAACTTATCTGGAGCTCAATTGTTTTACTGTTTGCTTCACGAAGCCTGCCCAAATTTTACGGCCATATAAACAATTCAAAAACAATTTATTTTGATATTAAATTTTATCAAAATTTAAGAATAAGTCTTCTTTTTATTTTTATTTTGTGTTTTATTACAAAAATGAGTTCTCTAAGGGAAAAAAGAGGTGGAGAACCTGGAGGAGGAGTCGAAAAACAAAACAATTTGGAAATTGATTCTGAAATCTACTGTCTGTTTCACGAAAGCTGCCCAAATTTTACGGCCATATAAACAATTAAAAAACAATATTGTTTTCGATAATATTAAATTAAAGGAAAATTTAAGAATGTGCCTTCTTTTTATTTCGTGAAATTTGATCAAATATTGATTTTATTACGAAAAATTGATTTGTCTATGGGAATTTAACATGGGGGAAAAAGGTAGAGGAGTAATGTGGGAGGAGTCAAAAAACTATTTTTTTTGGAAATTGACTCCGAAACCTAGCTAGATAGCTTGGAAATGATGTAACTAAGAAAACAAAAGTTAAATTTTAAAAATCGGTCCAGTATTTCTGAAATTCTAAAAAATTTCCCCATGTTAAATCCCCATACTCCGTGAAGATGTCTATGGGGATTTAACATGGGGAAATTATGTTTTCGCAATAAAATCAATATTTGACCAAATTTCACGAAATAAAAAGAAGGCTCATTCTTAAATTTTCATTTAATTTAATATTATCGAAAAAAACTATGTTTTTTTAATTGTCTATATAGCCGTAAAATTTGGGCAGCTTTCGTGAAACAGACAGTAGGTAGATAGCTTGGAAATGATCTAAGAAAACAAAAGTTACATTTTGAAACTGTGTTCACTGTCCATGTTAGATCCCCATGATAGACATGTCTATTGGAATTTAACATGGGGAACTTGTTTTTTCACAATTAAATAAATATTTAACCAATTTCATGAAATAAAAAGAAGGCTCATTCTTAAATTTTGATAAAACTTAATATTATCAAAAAAAATTGTGTTTTTACATTGTTTATATAGACGTAACATTTGGGCAGGTTTCGTGAAACAGACAATAGTTATGTTTAGAAGACACCAGAAATTCAGAGAAATAAAAATTGCCATTTTGTGGTGTTTTTTAGCTCACCTGAGCAAAGCTCATGTGAGCTATTGTTATGGCAAAGTGTCCGTCGTCCGTCGTCGTCCGTCCGTCCGTCCGTGAACATTTTCAATCATCTTCTTCTCCCGAACTGCTGAGCCGATATTGGTTAAACTTCACAGGGATGATATATGGGTGATGCCATTTCAGATTTGTTAAAATGGAGGTCATCGACAATCCAAGATGGCCGCCATGGAAAAGTAGGTCAAATTCTTAAAAAATCTTCTTCTCACGAACCGCCGGGCCAATTTCGACAATACTTGGTATAAATGATCGATAGTTAGCGCTGTTTCAGATTTGTTCATATGGTGGCCCATGGGTCAAAAATGGGCGTCGCCCGAGGGGTCAAATAGGGGTCAAATTTTATTTTTAACCGAATATAGTCATGTAATATATCAAATCGAAGATATTGACGAGACAATCACTCTGGAACATTTTTTGTCTAAATCATATGATTACGTCATCCAAGATGGCCACCGATAGTTCAAATGGTTATTCTTTTACTAAAGATTTCAAACGTCTTTTTCTTGTGAACTGCTTGGCCGATATTGGCCAAACTTAACTGTAATGGTTTTTGGGTGAAGCCTGTTCATTTTTGTTAAAATGGAGGTCATCACCAAATCCAAGATGGCCGCCGTTGAGAAGTAGGTCAAATTGTCAAAAAATCTTCTTCTCACAAACCTCCAGGCCGATATCGACGAAACTTGGTCAGAATAATTGATAGTTAACGCTATTTCAGATTTGTTCATATGGTGGCCCCTGGGTCAAAAATGGTCGTGGCCCGAGGGGTCAAATAGGGGTCAAATTTGATCTTTGACCGAATATGGTCATTAGCCAGGTTTTTTGAAAAAAAATCCAGGCTATTGGATTGGCGAAAGCCGGGCGGACGGGCGGCGGGCGGCGGGCGGACGGGCGGCGGGCGGCGTCCACAATCAATGTTAAGTTTTCGTGTTTGAGTCCATTTCTTTGTGACTGTACCACCTAGGACCACCAAACTTTCACAGCTTCATAATCAAGGGGTGCCCACCACATATCACTATCCAACATGTTACTTTTTTTTTAACTTAGACCCATTTTTTCCGCGTAGTCGACTTAGCCATTTTCAATGTTAAGTTTTCGCGTTTACAATGTTAAGTTTTCGTGTTTAAGTCCATTTCTTTGGTACTGTACCACCTAGGACCACCAAACTTTCACAGCTTCATAATCAAGGGTACCCACCACATATCACTATCCAACATGTTACTTTTTTTTTTAACTTCACCCATTTTTTCTGCGCAGTCGACTTAGCCATTTTCAATGTTAAGTTTTCGCGTTTACAATGTTAAGTTTTCGTGTTTAAGTCCATTTCTTTGGTACTGTACCACCTAGGACCACCAAACTTTCACAGCTTCATAACCAAGGGGTGCCTACCACATACAACTATCCAACATGTGACCATTTTTTTACCTTCACCTATTATTTCTACGTAATTGACTTAGCCATTTTCAACGTTAACTTTTTAACGTACGTCTGGTTAAAGTTTTTTGGTTTTAAAACTTTTTCGTTATACTATATCTCTGCAACTGCTTCGCCCATTACCTTGAAACTTCACATGGGTGTTTATCATCAATCCATATTTTCATTCTAACCCCCAACCGTGCGGCCCCTGTGCCCAATGTCAAGGTCAAATTACTTTGAATTTTTTTGTTAAAGTTTTTTCGTGTACTATATCTCTGCAACTGCTTCACCCAATACCTTCATACTTCACATGGGTGTTTATCATCATTGTTGCACCTGCTTGCGGAAAGCGCGATCCTGTGCCCAATGTCAAGGTCAAATTATTTTGATTTTTTTGTTAAAGTTTTTCGTGTACTATATCTCTGCAACTGCTTTACCCAATACCTTGATACTTCACATGGGTGTTTATCATCATTGTCACACCTGCTTGCGGAAAGCGTGATATCGTCGGCATTTTGGCATACGTCCGTCCGTCCGTCCGTGTATCCGGTTAAAGTTTTTTGGTTAAAGTTTTTCCATCTGCTATATCTATTTTTTTAGTGTCCATGCCTCGCCCCAAGGCGCGACATGCAGGCCACGGCCATCTAGTCTACAAAAAGTGGGTATAATTATGTTATCCAAGTGTCTATGCTTGGAAAAAACCTGGCCTTCGTGGCTTTGCCTCGTTTCTTGTTTTATATATCAAATCGAAGGTATAGCAGTAAATCACATGCACATTCGCAATATATGTTAGATCAGAAGGTACCAACAAATTCTGTGAAACATTTGAAGTTGTAAGTGAAGAGTCTTTGTGAAATCAAGATGACCACTATGGAAGCTTTTAGGTGAGCGATACAGGCCCATTTGGGCCTCTTGTTTTTATATTCATGGTCTGCCTTTCTGCTGGTTCATAAGGATACTAATGGCAACTGTAACCCATTTTTCTGTCCTGGAAATGTGATTTTTGTCTTTGCTTGCATACACAGTAATGTTTGTTTCCTGTGCCTTGATATATTCTTGTTTTGAAGCTGTGATCAGCAGTGGATACATGATTTAGGTGTAGACGGGGGGTGGAGTTTCAGTTGTACATGAGACGTACCTTATATGATTGTCAACATTCCGGAAATATAATTATCTTTTTCTGTAATTCTTCACATTTCTCATCAAAAGTATATATTGTTACCATTCAGTTGAACCGTTCAATTGAGTGGTAACAACATATACGTTGGATGAAAATTAAGAAAATAATCAGACCTTTCCACGTAAAACAATAAGGTAAAATGTAAACTCGGCACATTTTAGAGAGGGTATGTGGCAGACATGCTCCCGCCTGGATCTGCACCCCGAAAATAATTCATATTGTCGCCACCCTGTCCGTCGTATAATTATTATTTTCTGTATGAAAATTGGAAAACCATTTGATCTGAATCAATACATGTATATGGGGCCTGTTTCACTAAACTTCGTACGACTAAAATGTTCGTAAGTGCAAACTTTTGATAGTCTGTAAATATCACATTAGCAATGTTTTCTTATAAACAATTGTTGGATTTACTTTTATTGAGCATGCAGCCTATGCTCTATAAATGTAAATCCATCAATTGAAATTTCCAGACGATCCTAAATTTGCACTTGCGAACATTTTATTCGTACAGAGTTTAATGAAACGGGCCCCTGATGCATATCCAGTTGAGAAAAATCTGGAAAGATGAAATAGTGTTCAATGTATTGGCAACTCTATGCATGTGCTTTAAAGTAAAGACATCAAAACGGCGCCGCGTTTGGGTGTGGGACGCATTTTACTTTTGTTTTTACTAGTTGGACGATATGTCATTTATAGAAAATTACATATCGTCCAACTAGTAAAAACAAAAGTAATAACGAAAGTTGATGAAATTTTCACACCCAATGTAGAATCCTATTCCGCATTCGCTCTAAACATTTTGTCCACTTTCGCCGTCATTATGGAAAATATTGTAAAATTGTATAACTATATTTTTCATCCGCTATCGCACATCTTCTTAGGTACAAGCTCACATGGTTTGTTTCATTTATGGCCAGTCTAGCTCCAGGGGCCGTTTCACTACACTTCCTCGACTAAAATGTTCGTAAGTGAAAAATTATGATAGTCTGTTAAATTTCACTACACTGTTTTCTTGTAAACAATTGTTGGTTTTACATTTATTGAGCATAGGCTGCATATGCAGCCTATGTTCAATAAATGTAAATCCATCAAATTGAAATTTGCAGACGATTCTAAATTTGCGCTTACGAACATTTTAGTCGTAAGAAGTTTAGTGAAACGGCCCCCTAATCTGATAACCCATTCCTGCAACTTAATAAAGATCTACACTCAGTCTGTTTCACGACAAAGACTATGCAGACAACACAGACTATGCAGACAACACAGACTATGTAGACAACACAGACTATGTAGACAGCACAGACTATGCAGACAACACAGACTATGTAGACAACACAGACTATGTAGACAACACAGACTATGTAGACAACACAGACTATGCAGACAACACAGACTATGTAGACAATTTGTGACAGGCAGAAAGTTTGGGTTGCCTCACAGGCTGATCTTGGTCAGAAACCCTACTTTATCCAGTGTGTCCGAAATATTTTGTTGTCATGGATTTTGACCATATACATAATAGTTAACCAAGGGGTTAAGATAAACATACATCATAATAAAGTCATGAAATTGCTTTCTTGTTGTCTAACCATGTCACACCATATACTTGTTGAAAAATATGCATATTGATGTTGTTGCCACAAAAATGTTAACACATTTTAAAATACGGAGATTGAGGCAATCACAATATCTTTTTAACACCCCTCGTACTAGTACATGAACTATTGTAATGTTCGAAAAAAAGCATTAGCCTGCTACAGATATATAACATGGTCAAGTTCTTGTTCTTATATCTTACATGTCTTCTCCTTTCATACAATTGTCAGGTGATGCTCTTTCAAGGTGTATGATCACGTGGTACTAACAACAACAACAAGTACTGAAACTTCCAGAATCCATCTGATTCAAAGTACGTGTTATTGTATCCCCCGGACTCCGTCGGGGGATACTATGGATTTGACAGCGCGCCGCGTCCGCGTCCGCGTCCGCGTCCGCGTCCGCCGCAGACACTTCTTGTCCGAAGCATAACTCGAACACCCTTTGGAATATTTTCATGAAACTTCACACATGCATAGACCACGACCCGAAGGTGTGTCGCGCACAAGAATGACAACTCTTGCATAGCTAATTTTTGAGTTATCTCCCTTTTTTTTTTCTCGCACTGATTTCGTGTCCGGAGCATAACTCCACCACCCTTTGGAATATTTTCATGTAAACTTACACACATGCATAGACCACGACCCGAAAGGTGTGTCGCGCACAAGAATGACAACTCTTGCATAGCTAATTTTTTAGTTATCTCCCTTTTTTGTTTCGCGCACTGATTGACCATAACTCGACCACCCTTTGGAATATTTTTATGAAACTTAACACATTCAATAGACCATGAACCGAAGGTGTGTCGTGCACAAGAATGACAACTCTTGCATAGCTAATTTTTTAGTTATCTCCCTTTTTTGTTTTCGCTCACTGATTTCCTGTCCGGAGCATAACTCGACCACCCTTTGGAATATTTTCATGAAACTTCACACATGCATAGACCACGACCCGGAGGTGTGTCGCGCACAAGAATGACAACTCTTGCCTAGCTAATTTTTCAGTTATCTCCCTTTTTTGTTTTGCGCACTCTACAAACTGGACAATAATGCATGAAGACCTGTTTTCTCGTCTGCTCTGATACCTTTTCTCGTGTGCTCTGTACACCTTACATGTAGAGAGAACAATAGAAACTGGGAGAACCATGTGCTAAGCATGGGCTAGCATGTGCAAATGTCCAGTGCTTGACCACTGCTGACCAGGTAATTTATACAGGTAAATCACTACATTGGGTACTGTGTTGAAAATATTGTGGCATTATGTGGACCTCTGCAGATATATGTAGATAAATATAGGACTATTAAAAAAAAATCTGGTATCCAATAGCAAGCATTATTATTTTTAAACTTTTTTTTGTTATTTTTTTTTTTTTTTTTTTCATTATTTTTTTTCATTTTTTTTTCAAATTATTTTTCAATTTGACTGGAAAAAAAATCTGGGCTCCAGTAGCAAGCATTATTATTTTTAAACCTTTTTTTTCCATTTTTTTTTTTTCATTTTTTTTTTTTCATTTTTTTTTTCAAATTATTTTTTAATTTTTGTCCAGTAGCATAAGGTCGTAAGTGCTATATACAGACTATTCACCTGTGCATGTGCTAGCATGTGCAACTGACCACTGACCACTTACAGGTAATTTATACAGGTAAATGATTATATTACATTTCCGTAAACTGTGTTGAAAATATTGTGGCATTATGTGGACCTGTGCAGATATATGTAGATAAATATAGGACTATAAAAAAAAATCTGGGCTCCAGTAGCAAGCATTATTATTTTTAATTTTTAAACTTTTTTTCCATTTTTTTTTTTCAATTTTTTATTTTTTTTTTCAAATTCTTTTTCAATTTTGTCTAGTAGCATAAGGTCGTAAGTGCTATATACAGACTATTATCATATAATAAAACAATTATTGACTAGTGAGCCATAGAATATAATCTGATATTCTATGGTTCACTAGTCAATAATTGTATAATATGTTCGGGCCAGTGAAAATTGCTTTCGGGCCCAGGCTCGAGGTCAAGGCGGGACGAGGCGAGGCATCTGATTCCGCGGAATTCTTGTTTACTTATCTCCCTTTGTTGTTTCGTGCTCTGATTTTGTATCCAGACATAACTCGAACACGCATATACGCATTGCTCTTTAATGGTCCTCTACCGCCCTGTGCCAAATCCACGTTCGTTCTGCCCCCGTCAAGCCCAGGGTCAAGGTCACATACTTAGTGCTTCAAAAACATTAACGCTTGGGTAAATATCTTATACTTTCTGTTTTCTTTCATGGATCATGGATCATCTTCATATTTCATATACGCATTGCTCTAATGGTCTCACCGCCCTGTGCCAAATCCACGTTCGTCCTGCCCCACCAATCCCAGGGTCAAGGTCACATACTTGGTGCTTGACTTTAACGCTCAGGTAAATATCTTATATTATTTCCATTCACGGATCAACTTCATATTTCATATACGCGTTGCTCTAATGGTCGTCTACCGCCCTGTGCCAAATCCACGTTCGTCCTGCCCCCGCCAAGCCCAGGGTCAAGGTCACATACTTAGTGCTTCAAAAACTTTAACGCTCAGTAAATATCTTATAATTTTTTATTTCCATTCACGGATCAACTTCATATTTACATATACGCGTTGCTCTAATGGTCGTCTACCGCCCTGTGCCAAATCCACGTTCGTCCTGCCCCCGCCAAGCCCAGGTCAAGGTCACATACTTAGTGCTTATTCAAAAACTTTAACGCTCGGGTAAATATCTTATAATTTCTGTTTTCTTTCATGGATCATCTTCATATTTCATATACGCATTGCTCTAATGGTCCTCTACCGCCCTGTGCCAAATCCACGTTCGTCCTGCCCCCGCCAATCCAGGGTCAAGGTCACATACTTGGTGCTTCAAAAACTTTAATGCTCAGGTAAATATCTTATAATTTTTCTTTCCATTCACGGATCAGCTTCATATTTCATATATGCGTTGCTCTAATGGTCCTCTACCGCCCTGTGCCAAATCCACGTTCGTCCCGCCCCCGCCAAGCCCAGGGTCAAGGTCACATACTTGGTGCTTCAAAAACTTTAACGCTCAGGTAAAAGAAAATTTTGACTTGCAATTTGGCCTCATTTATTATCAAAGCGATATGTGGGACATCCGTGTTCTATGAACACATTTTCTAGTTTATTAAGTTTCACACATGCATAGAAGACGACCCAAAGGTGTGTCGCACGTAAGAATGACAACTCTTGCGTCGTTAATTTCTTAGTTATCTCCCTTTGTTGTTTCGTGCACTGATTTCGTGTCTGGAGCATAACTCGAACACCCTTTGGAATATTTTCATGAAACTTCACACATGCATAGACCACGACCCTGAAGGTGTGTCCCGCAAGAATGACAACTCTTGCATCACTAATTCTTTAGTTATCTCCCTTTGTTTTTCCATCACTGATTTTGTCTCCGGAGCATAACTCGAACACCCTTTTTTTCAAACTACTTGTGTATCTGGGGAGGGGGATACACATGCGCTTGTCGACAAGCGTCCATTTCTAGTTTTATATTGTCTTTATTACGAAACGGATTTTGATGAAATATGGCGCATCAAACGTGTCTTGTTAAGCTGCAATTGGTGGTCTCTGTACTTTGGCCCAAACTTCTGTTGTTTTTGCGAAGAATCGATTTCCGTGTCAGTAGACACGGAAATCGATTCTTCGCAAAAAACGACATAAGTCTTTGCCAATCTCACTGGACGACCAAATGCAGCTCATGAAGACGCGTTTGCTGCGTCCTATTTCATAAAAAATCTGTTACATATTAAGGAAAATATCAAATAATACTTACTTTGGAGTGGGCAACATTTCAACACTTTCAGCCACTGTTGTTGTTATAACCATGTGATCATGCACCTTGTCTTTGCACTGACCGAATACATACAGACTGATATAACAACGTGTATTACTTGGTATTGACTACATTTGTAGATATGCATATCCGGACTGCAACAAATTTGTTGGACGAATAACATCACATGCCTTTAGCTAATGACGTTAATGTAATGTTACAATGCTTTCACAGCAACATTCTTTACAGAGAAAGCTGCATCATACTAGTATTTGTGACAATGTTACCTGATAAATAGAATACCAGTAGACGATTTCACCAACATTGCAAAGTATACTTTTCCAGCAAACTATACTTTGAGGGAGAATTTTTTAATTTTAGGATAAATTTATTAATTTTTATTATACTGAATTTATTACATTATCACAGCCAATTTGGCTGTGATAATGTAATAAATTCAGTATAATAATTCTGCACACTTTTAATCATCAAATATATGCAGTTGTTAGTTCTATGAGAAATAATGCAGTTCGGGGAAAATAAATGATTACTCCCTCAAAGTATACTTTGCTAGAAAAGTATACTTTGCAATGTTGGTGAAATCGGCTACTGGTTAGTCTTTTGATATCAGGCTTAATTCGTTTGACTCGGAAATGGTAGAGGCTCGGAATTCTTAACTGAGAACACATCATTAAAGGTGCATGCCCACTCAGTAGGCACAAACTGTTCTTTATTATAGAGGAATTTTTAGGAAATACGTTTATCACCCATGATATCAATGTAGAAATTTACATCTGATATAAAATGTATAATAGTGCCAATCAATACGTGGTGTAAAGGTGATTGAATGTTTATTTTGCCAGAAAATATCTCCGATGATGTCTCTGACATAAAGAACATTTTGTGCCTACTGAGTGGGCATGTACCTTTAAAGGCAACGTGTCTCGGATGCATACAATTTGTGTGTTTTCGCTTCTAGCACAGCAAATAACATATATCAATGAAACGCACGATTTTATTTGATGCGATTCAAAAAAAAACATGCGTTATATTCAAGTACATGCTAAATAAATTAGTAACCATCCATTGCACAACATGTTTTAGATGCTGAAAAATATCTAGCATTGCAAACCTTAGTTATTTTTCAGTAATATAAACATTTTTTTACCAATCCCAGATTTTTTACGTGCGACAATTGATTCAGAAATGCGACTAATCCTATTACTTTTAGGGGATGGGATAAATGATGCTGGTGTGGCGAGGGCCTGGCACCAGATCAGGTTGTTCTAATTTCAGGACTGAATATATATTTTGATTGTAAATATTGAGTTCTGAAGTTGGGATTTACTCCCCTCGGACAGGTGGATACGGGACACTGACCCCGTTGACCCGTCTGCGTGTAGACTCCCTGAGGCTTGTACCTCTATGTCAGAAAAGCGGACGTTAAACCCTATTCACTCACTCACTCACTCAGAAATGCGATACAAGTGTACAATTAAACTACTTTTTCCTATTCTGTTTCATCATTGTCTAGGCATATCTGAGACCCAATGCCTTTAAAGTATGAGTATTTAAACATCATCAGTGATTTCCTTCTTTTTGCGATTAACACCTACTAGCAAATGATGGTATTGTAAGAAGATTGGCACCTTATCAGTTGGATTTATATTTATTGAATAAATGTAAATCCATCACTTGAAATTTCCAGACAATCATAAATTTGCATTTACGAACATTTTAGTCGTACAAAGTTTAGTGAAACGGCCCGCAGGATTTTACAGCTGACAAGACTTCATGTATTCATGTATTATTTGGCCTAAATAAGTATTGTGGTAGTTGGGTAGTCAACCTGACGAACTAGTGATTCTGACCATATTTTAGACGTTTCGGAACAAAGAAAAGAAAAAAAAATAAGTTTCAATTTTCGTCACTTCCGCCAAGAAACCATGTTTAAACTGGTTTACTATTTGATGTATCTATCCATTTAAATTTGCAAACAAGAATTATGCCATAGTATCATGTTTACAAACATATCTAACTATTAGTACTAAACAAATAAAATAACAAAAAAAAATAAATAAAAAGCAGATCCTACCTAGTATATGCTGGGCTGTTGCCTGCACCACAATTAATTTGCCTAATTTGAAATTGCCTTGCCGGGTTAGCCGGATTAGCTCAGTAGGTAGAGCGTCGGACTGCGGATCGCGTTCGATTCCCATCTCGACCACTGCGAATGGCCGATTCGGCCTCTCCTTGGGCAAGACAACTTCGTGCTAGCCTAGTCCTATCGATGGGCACTTAAATGGTCGGTCCTGACACGCAATTGCCATGCTGTCTCTATACAGGTACTGTTGAATGAATAAATCGATCAATACATGAATTAAACAAAGGTCATTGGCTAACAAAGCATAGTACTTATTATATAATAAGCTTTCCGCAATAATACAATATGCTTGCCTGGCCTTACATGACCTTAGCCAATAGGCCGTTAAACACCAATAAACAAAACAAACACACAATATGTTGAACAATTCTGCAAAAACCAGGAACACACTCTTCCAGATATGTTGAACAATTCTGCAGAAACCAATATGTTGAACAATGCAGAATTGTTTAACAAAGGATATTTTCCAGTCACTGCATTTGTACATGTATGTCTATTGTATATAAAATACATTGAGTTAGATTTCCAATTTCCATGCCTTCACTTGTATTTACTTTGTAATAGTATCTATTACATAGCAGCAGGTGTATATTGAATCAGAAATGTGGCTGGTGAAATGTAGATCTAGATCCGAATATGCGCCATTCCATCAATTAAACACCTGTCATTTGGTAAGTTTAAAGTGTGTGGAGTGTGAAGGACTCGTCGCAAAGTTTAAACTGACCAAATGTATTCCATATGGTTTGGTTGCTTATATTGTTGCTCCGCCCGCTCACCTGACAAACAATTGCACCAGTAGCCGATTTTTCCAAAATTGCAAGTACATGTATACGTGTATCTTGTAACACATTGTCAATTTATGGATAAATGTATTCTTTTTTATTTAATGAAATAATTATTATACTGAATTTAATAATGTAATACAAATGTACATTCAGAAAAATAATTTTTCACTTTTAATCATTAAATATTTGCAATCGTTAGTTTTATATAAGACATATTGCATTTCAGGAAAAATAAATGACTACTCCCTCAAAGTATACTTAGCTGGGTAAATATGTTTAAGCAATTTTGGTGAAATCGGTTACAGAGCGATCGCCTTCAGTTGTAGATACCTTCAATTTGATATATGACATGACAATATTTGGACAAACATGAAACTTAGATGTACGTGAAAATGTCGTATATCTCTTGATACTTAGTTGGATGTTCGCCAAACTTCTTGAGTAGCTTCCTTAAATTGATACCTAACCACCCAGGGTGATGTCTAAGTGTGGACATACGTCCACATTTCAGATATCTCCTCATAAAATAAGTTAGTTGGATGGTCACCAACCTTTTTCAGTAGCTTTCTTACATTGATATCTAACTACCAGGCATGGTCATTCGGTGACCGTGACCTACTTTACTCCAAATATAGTTCATGTCCATCAGTGGGTGGCATGTGGGAGCATAAATAACTGGATTAGACTGTGATACGTTAATTTAACCTTTTGAACCCGAAAGCCCGCTATATCGGTTTATGCAAATAGTGCAGATCTAGATGAGCCGGCTCGTAACGAGCCGTCTCATCAGGATCTGCAATTTTTGAAAGTAATGTTCATATTTTTGGAAACAAAAAACACCCCCTTTTCATAAATGGACTAGTCTGAAAATTATTTGGTGACAATTGGATTGGTTGCAAAATTAACATGTCAAATCCATTCCAGTTACTTAGGGGTGAAAGGGTTAAGGACCAATTCAATTGTCACAAAATTAGTTTCAGATGAGTCCATTTATACGAATGGGATGTTTCATTTCTGAACAATATGAACATTACTTGCAAAATGTGCAGATCCTGATGAGACGGCTCACGAGCCGGCTCATCTGGATCTACACTGTTTACAAACACCGCTGCTGATGTAGGCCCTACACGTAGTGTTCAAAGGGTTACCGATGGGTGGCAGGTGGGAGCATGCGATGAGTAATTTAACAGTCGGGATTCATCCTTACCGGAATCCGGACCGGAGACCTGGTTTGGCCTCACGTACGTCGTTGGCATTATTGTATGCGACAGTTGAATCTGGTTATACCCCTTATGTGAGTATTACGATTATTCGTAATCCTATTACTTTTAGGAGAAGGGACCAAGTGACTGGTGTGATATGGACCTGGCACCAGGTCAGGTTATTCTAATTTCAGGGCTAAATATATTTGTTATGCTCCCCGAAAAACAAGCGGGGGAGCATATAGTTTAATATCGCTTTGTCCGGCGTCCGCCGTCCGAGTTTTATGTTAAAGTTTTTAAAATTGTGACTGCTTGTGATATCAACTTGAAACTTCATATACACATTGATCACCATCCATATTTTCATTGCATACCATACGCATGCTGCCCAGCAGCCCAAGGTCAAGGTCAATTGGCTTTAAACTTTTTGTTAAAGTTTTTCAAATTGCTATATAGTCGGGTGATTTATGTGTCACGGTATGTAACTCACTGTGGAGAGGAAGTGTGTATTCGTGCCCGGCTAGCTCGGTCGGTTAGAGCGATGGTACGGTAAACCAGAGGTCCCGGGTTCGTGCCCCGGACCGGAGCACATTTTTCTCACCCTGTGACATTTGGCGCCCAACGAGGGACCGTGACTGATATATATACTACCCAAAATGAACCAAATATATGGAATTCAGAGACGAATTAAATATAGAATTCGGGGACGGTAAACCAGAGGTACCGGGTTCGAGCCCCGGGCCGGAGCACATTTTTCTCACCCTGTGACATATGTAGTCGTGCGATATGTCTGCCGAAAGTGATTTTTTTGGCTAAAAGTATTGTTTAGGGACTTAGTAAGCAGAAAAGACGTGGTGGCAATTTTACTTTTCATTTTTGATTTTGTTACGGGCCCGCGAAAATACCCCACCCATATTTTTGCTATTATACAAGGGTTCACATTTGCATCAGCGATATATACGTGATAAAAATAATATTTGTACCCAAACAATTTATATTATGACACACAATAGACAAGGTAATACCATAAATGTGTATTTACATTTTTTTAACGTTGTATGCATCCGTGAAAATACCCCACCCACCCATTTACCTGTATGACTATTTGCGTTAGTTGACATTTTAATAGATGTGAGAAGTCTTCGACAATTCACATTTTCTTTGTCCTAAATTGATGTATGTTCCAGATAGACACACTAATGCACGACCTGGCCTTTCCATTCGTATGCGATGTTCTGTTACACCCTCCCCCCCACCCCCTCCCCCCCGCCCCCCCCCCCCCCCCTCTCTCTGTCTCTCTCTCTCTCTCTCTCCCATCACTATACAGCCGCACTATTTAATTTGTGAAATAGCGTCAATATATAACGAATAGTGTTGATTGGCGGTGTATCTACCTATTATATTTGAATGTTGCATATGAGTACCATAATATACTGACATTAGTATGCCAACATATGAACGTGTAAACAAACGAGGAGGAAAAGAAATAACTTATATATAATATATGGGCCGCGCTCTGTGAAAACCAGCCTTAATGACAAAATTTTCAATTTGCACTTTTTTACATTTTTCGATGCGGACTCCTTTGAAAATCAATATGCTGAAAAGAAAATGCAAATATGTTTCATAATTTTTGTTTTATCTAACTTTTTGTAGCACCATGTGAATCACGCAAGGAAAAAAACGTAACGTCATCGAGAAAATGACGTTATTGAAACGCTGACGTTTGTACAATGCAAAACAACAGCATACAGTAGAAATGCGTGTTCATAGACTCATTGACTGTGCTTGCTGTAAACTGTATTTGCTGATAAGTTGCACTAAATGTATCTACATTTGTTAGTATGTATACTATCAAACATTGAACAGAATAAAACTATGATATTTTCATGTAGTGAACAAATCAAACGCACCACTATCGATTTTAAATCTATATAATTAGCCGACCTGTGACTTCGTAATTTGCTACTATCGCCAACTATCACAGATTATGCATATACATGTACCGTCAGACAGATACATTGTAATTATTTTAGAATTTAGTTCAGAATCTAATTGACGTTATTTACGTAACAGTTAATTTTGACGTCATTTATTGATGTAGACATTACGTCACTCACCAAAGACCAAACACAAACAACTAAACGACATTCCTGGTGTTTGAAATTAAACAATCTGTGATTGAAACACATGCACTTTTTTATGTAGAAATGAATGACCTGAATTTGTTTAACATTTGGATGGGCCTATGACTGCACATATCAAGGACTTCAGCGCCCGATGGTGTCTAGAGGGTAGTCGGACACCCTCGGGGAGTTTTAAACCAAATTTAAAATCGACTGTCCATACCCAACACTCGGAATTAAATGTACATCTCAGAAAGCGGGAGGAACGTTTTCCTGTGTAGCGGACGGTCTTATGTACATGTATAACAAAGGAAATATCCGCCATAATTCTATGTGACTTGATGCTTGCGTGCTGATGACATTACAACGTATATTCATGTTATTTCATTCGTCATTTGTATTTATTACATTTGAAATCTGCTTGTTGTAATTGTATTTGTCTTTCTTACATGTCCATTTTATTTCATATATAGCAGGTTACATATATACAAGACAAGTGATAAAAGGATTAGAAAACAAGCTTCGTAAAAGCTTATGTGAATTCTTCTCCTTGACAGTTGATGGGCCGCCGGCTGAGATAAGAGACCTTATGACAATTGCGTTAATTGACAATACTTGGAGATATATTTTGTTTGTTGTACCTCACACAGTACGATTTGCATGTACTCGCCTTGCTGGTGTGATTATTGCTACAACATTAGCTGAAAACGAACAGTGTACGCCCTGAGCAGACCGCTCGGATGAGCGGGCTGACATGGGTCCACGCTGGTCGCGTATGTCGTAAGGGCCTTGTTCTCAGCAGGGTGCCCATATTACACAATAGTTATTGACAGTGGCAGGAAATAGTTTAATTTAATATTGTTTATCTTATGATCACTGAAAATGAAAATGGAGCATACACGTGATAAATATGGTTCTATAATACCAACACCAAATATTATCAAATCACCAATAGGCCAACACCCGCGCTCGCTGCGACCGCAGTCAATCTATCAGAGGCAACAGCCTGTCATTGGTTGAAGATCCAATTACCTTACAAGTCGCAGCAACAGAGTGTGGTGGTTGTATACAAGTCTTTGATATATATGTGACAATTGGACCACTATACTTGATTGTTTTTTATTGTCTGGTTTGAAATCGAGTTGAAAAACGAGCCAGTTATTATGGTATACACACCTATTCTGTTAGTATAAATTTAGTTAGGACAATTTAATTACTTGTTTAGTCTGGCCTAAAAGCGTTTTGTAGACATTATTACTGTATTATTTGTTGCCACTTGGCAAAAATACGGTGGTAATTCTGTTCAAATAGATAATCGTTTCGTTACCATAAAGAATGAATTGTATTGGCTATCCGGTGGATCGGGGGGGGAGGGCGGAATTTTCTGTTAAGTGAAGATGTCTTTGACGTTGATAGTTTTTCTGCAATATAGTAGATAAAATTGATTGATTGTTTTCTACCTGAACCACAAGTTACAATTTGGAGAATCAACTATAGATCTACGATGAATGGTCAATAATTCAACAGGAATCTTGCATGGGAACAAAACGAAGAACTGGGGCGTGAAAGTACTTGTCCATTGTCTGCATGCCTATATTGTAATTGGAGAATGGGTGATGTTTTGTAACCATTTTTAATTTATAATTGCCTTAAATGGACGGTACTGATTGGCGCATTTTTTTCCTTTGTTTTCGACAATTTATTCCATTCACGAATAGTGTGGTGGGGTAAGATATGAGAAATTCAAGTACAATTGTGGTACGACAATGTTAACTAATGGTATATTAGTAGCGTTTTCTAAAGGGTTTATTACCGTGCTTGTTAAATCTGTTCAGAATCAGATCGCTAAGATATTTGTTGGTGGGGATTAGTTTATTTACCATTTTGAGTAAAAAAGTAAAGTTTATTTTAAGTTTGTTTTATTTATTTCCGTCTGAATTTCCAAAGGATTCCCACCCCCCTGGAGATCTTGATATTAAATTTATCAATAGTTACAAAGTTTAGTCACTCCACACACTAAATGCGCCCGCAAGCTTCTATCTGTTACCTTGCATTCGATCAGGTGTTTTTAATTACGTCAGTTGCAATTAACTCCATACAACATCACCATACTCCAAAAGAGAAAGGTCGAACAACCAAAACAAAAATACATGCGTTTCAAGACTGGGGACCTTTTTAGGGTTGAATTTCAGATTGATCGTATAAAATGGCCCTATTCTTTGGCCATGCTTTAATTTAGATATGATGAGATGTGTGGATTACACCATATTTTCCCCGTTTTCTGATAGAATTTTTATTCCTAGATGTTTATGTTCATTAAACAGTTGTAATAGGGCACGAGTGTACCATTTTAAGTACTGGATGCTGTGGTTTATTATGTTTTCTTGAATAAAATCATTGACTCTGTCCTTGGATGGGGTTGAACTGTCAACTAGACATGTTATTTTGACCATTAGATTTATTTTAGTTTCTAGGTCGTTATTTAAATGCAGCTGCTGCTGCCTGATTAAAGTGTCGTTCGACTATTTATTGTTTGTACAAGCTATTGTGTCGATCCTGCAAATAATCTATAAATGTTGGAGTTAATTCTCTTTTTGGACATGTCATTTATGTAATTAAAATAAAAAACAATAAGAAAGGTCCTAAGAAATAGATCCCTGTGGAACGCCTGCATTGATAGTTGCACCAATTAGACGCGGAGATTAACTATATACTACACGTTGTTGTTTTCTAGAGGACAGATTTACGACTTAAGCCATTCGAGCATAAGAACAAACCAAGGATTTCCGAAGTTTGATTTAGTTTGAGTAAAGAAGGCCTCGATGCCCAGACTATGTCATAAACGACCTTTGGGATTAATGTCGCAAAAAACAGCACGAACAACCTCTTTTCCTTCATCCATTAGCATTTGCATAAATATCGTTATAGATGTCAATGTTAAAGTTTGATTTACAGTTGGAATCACCATTTGATAAAACCCGATAGGGTATGATGTTAGTTTTATTGTTTTGAGGCCAACAAAATTGTACCAATAAATATTTATGAAACACATCGTTCCATTAGCTTACCAATGCAAGCTAAGCAGGGAGGAAATCGGTCCTGTAAGTTCTCTTTGTGGACTTGAACGGAATCTGTCTGCCTTTTTAAAAAATCGGTAATTTACATTCGCATGTTTTTCCATGGTAGTAGGGGAAGTGATGGAATTACTTAGTAAATGTATTAGAAAGTATGGTAGAAAGTGTGGTACTGAAAGTTCACGAGAGCCCCTCACCGAAGTAATATAGGGACTTATTATTAAATCAGGACCCACTGGCTTTTGATGGATATTGACTAATGGATATAGCATTGATTTAACAATCCTTATGAAGGAGAGATTTGATGATTGTTGTCCAAATTGGGTTAGATTCGGATTGTATAGGGATGGTGGCAGAGGAGTAGAACAGTCATCAATGGTGGACTGGTTTTTGAGAATGAAGGAATTAAGTAATTCCGTTTTTTTTCTTTGTCTGTTTGTGCTTCTTTATTCCGCCAATCAGCAATGTAGGCAATTGTCGTGGAGGATTTAGTTTAGCCTTCAATTGTTTTTGCAAGATTAAACCAAACCATGTTTTTAAACTGATTGTTTCGGACAACCATTAACCTTCTCTATTTAAGTTTATTTTCATAATTCCTATTTTACCATTTTTCTTATAAGTTTCGTAACCACGTTTCTAATTTAATTTTTCGGAACTTAGCACCAACCAGGCTAGTTCAGTATTCACATTTTTAGCTAGTTTATGGATTTTCGATTTCTTTTCCCTTAAATTAATTTTAAATTATACTATTATTAAAAAACCATGGGATGATCATTTCGGTCGTTTTATATTGACTATTTTGTTGGGTATTGTATTTCCAGTAGCTATCTTTCAGTTATTGTAGTTGCGATTGTTTCGGCTGTAATTGGTAATTTCTAAATTTTCCTGAATTAATGAATTTCGTTCCAATTACGACACGAGTTTAATTTTGTTCTGTAATTGTCATAAAATTTCCCCTCGATCGTAGAGTCCAGACTTTCCTTTATTTTATTGATATTGTGACTTTCGCCGTCTTTATCTTTAATTTAATACTGCAACTATTAGGAATCATGGGGTAATCTTATAAGATCAGGGATGAAGGGATCTGGCAACAAAGCTGGTAATGTATAAATAGTCTGGCCGTCGTTTAGTAAATTATTAGGTCTTATGAGAGAGCTTGAATTTTCAGAATAAAAGTTTGTTGGGCGTTAGTTGATAAGCTGTTACCGCAAGTTATATGATTGTATAAGCCTACTAATTCATATTCGAGAACAGAATTTTTGTAACTTTTTATTATTAATTAAAACCCCTGCGAATAATTACATTTCGCATATATTGTTTGAAGGAGCGATTCAATACTTTCTTCAATGCAATGCCCACTGATTATTATTTGAATCCGGTGGCCTATAATAAATGCCTCCTATTAAATTAATTTTCTTTTGTTTTACCGAAATAGTTTCTAACCATAGCGATTCAATGCCAGGGAACAGATAGATCTTGCCCGTGGTGTTTGAATTGCATTGCCCTCCCTCACCCATTACCATATATTGGCAACCACCCCATCACCTAACCTACCTATTTCTGTCAACAGCGAAAATGGATCGGTAAAGTTAAAAGTATATGCAACTACGTCAATTGGATATTGTTGGTGGAAAGCCAAAAGTTTCAGTAAAAATTGAGTATGTCATAAGGATTTGAGCTTCTATCTGCAGTATGTTCTATTTTGGGTTTTAGACTCTGTATATTTAGGTGCCATAAGTGCTCAGACCACTGTTGATAAATATCCATTGTTAGGAATTCTGTAGATTCGGAAGCACGTTTGATTACAGATTCAGAAACCGGACCTGGATTTTGGATGGAAATGTCGCCATGATTAGTAATAATTAAGTGTTAGCTCTTTTAAAGCCTGTGGCATTTATAAATTTGATATTTTATCAGGATATTGATATCAGACAATTAAGGATATTACCATTTTGGAACGGCTGCGATGACCCTCATTGGCGGGGACGGAAGCTTCGCTATGCATCTCACTAACGGGTAACACAGCATTTCAGTATTACGTAAAGTGAAGCTTCCGTTCGCCATCGCTGGATCAATGCGATAAAACGCAGCGAGCGAGATAGAGGTGCGATTCCAACAAGGCATAAAGGTGTTGGTTGGAACCTAAAATATTTACAAATGTATGCCTTCCATTTTTCATATGGTACAGGATAACAAAAACAACAAAACCAGGGGGAAAAAACATGTAAAAGTACATAACAACGTTTATTTCGGGGATTCATATCGAAAGGATAGAAGCGGACAATGCAACAGTTTTTTAGAAGATTCAAAAACTAACGATTAAAACAAAACAAGACACTGTAAACGGGAAGACACGAAAACAAAACAAAACACTAAAATTAGAAAAACACGAAAACAGTCATTCGTTGTGTACGGTGTCACATTACAATTACAGTTCGAGAGCCTACCGTACATGCCAATTATACATAAGACCCTTGACATTAGTAGTATTAATCTTAGAAGTTATTAATGGTAGATACGTTAAGGTAACACGTAATTTTGCGGTTGGTCCGGATAAAAAGCCTTGACTATGCCAGTCATCGATGACAAAGCCATTTACTTATGTGATGCAAACTGTGCCTGTGTGATCATGGGATCTTGAATCAATCAAAGAAAATCAGGTAAGGTCGCCTAAGCGCACGGTTCCGGACTGCCGACTAGTACCATGTATACTTTGTGACTGGTCACTGAGACCGCACCTATGAAACAGAACAGCGATACTTATTTATTATTCGATAATAATATTTAAATGTATGTTTTTTAGATAGGACATTATTTTATATTTACTTGAATATTAGGTTTAGCGTATAAACTCTTTGATCAGATGTTTTGATATTGCACCAAACTGGTAAATATCGTTGTAATAACCCAAGTAAGGTCTTCCTTTTACCAAATCTGACAGGTATACAGTCGAAACTTATTTCCCCGATAAACAACAGGCCCTTCGCTTTATTACCCTTTTATAAGCTTTACGTTATGTTTTAGGCGTGCACGAGACTATGCAATGAGTTGATTATTAAAACGAATATGAATGGATTTTTTCTAGCGATCCTGGTGAGTTTACTTACATAGTAAAGCATGCTCATATTGGTCGGACCACGTTGCTATCTGCTTCAACAAACGTGGTAGTCAATATTACAATGACACATGGTACTAAAAGAAAAAATGAAAGACGAGACAAAATCTGGATTTACCTAGCGACCCGGTGGAGTTACTTACTAACATGTGTGCGGTGTTCATATTATCCTACCACGTGGTATTTACCTAAACAATCGTGTAAGGCAATGATATAATGGCGTATATGGTTGTAACAAAGAAATAAATGATGAGACAATTAATATACACGGAACATGCGTTAGTACCATTGTCATTGCCAGCTGAGATGAAATCGTTTATGTTTTATCGACGAAATACACCTCCCATCATACTAAAATGTTCACCAATGCATAACACTGTTATATATATAATTAGTAGCAAAACACATCGACGACTAATCAAGCTTATTAAGTTTCTCAGTTTGCAAATTGCATGGCATTTGCCCATAAGCCGGGTTTATTAGTAATCTGACATGGATCAATGGCGTCAATTAATAGCAAAAATCGTGACGTAGCAAGGTGCTTAATTCACATGGCCGGGTGACGCATCTATGAAAAATTACACTCTATTTAATGGTGGTTGTACTATTACTTAAATGTTCACACAAGCATACTACCGTTATAATAATATTTTTAGTAGCAATACCGCATGTATAATACAACCTTTAGTTCACAGTTTAAAACAATTGCATGCCCCAAAACCGGGTTTGATGTAGTCTGACATGATCAATGGCGTCAATAATTAGCTAAACACGTGGACGTTACTAAGGTGGCTAATTCACGGTGGCGGGTGTTCGCATTCTAAAGATTTTACACACAAAATAGTTTTACAAACCACTAGGTAAAGGGGCATGTGTTATAGCTGCAGATGAGAGACCAGTGTTAGACATTGAAATATATGCACAATATGTTGTTGGAGGTAGGGATAAACCTCAGTAATGGATTCGGTAAATAAACTTGCTCCAACCACATTTTATTACGCCCAAAAACGCCCCAAAAACAATAAAATATTAGAAATACGAAATATAGAATCAATGCCAAACAGTTTAATGATGATCACATACACAGTGCAGATTGGAGATACAATCAATTAAAAATATGCATAGTTTTCGCCCCCTGGCCCAAACTGTTCTCCACCTCCACAAAAATTATACCACAAGAAACAATATATAAATATTAAGCCTTTAAGCATAAACGTGCTATTCACAACAAGGGGAGCATACTCAAACTACTAGTGCGTTTAACTTGGAGAAACCTGTTCTAATAATGAATAATAATAGTTTAACCCTGGCCCATCGTATTTCCGCCGGATTTCCATATAAACATCGAGATACTGAGGAGAGCGGCGGGTTAGGTTTTGATTTTGCATATCAGATGAGCCGATCCCACGTTTGGAACAGACGTGACATGCAGGCTGATCTGGTGGAACAACTCGGTTTGTAATTTGACGAGAGGTCCCATTATTGTAGAAACAAGTCACACACAAGATTTCAATCAAAAAACCAACACGATTACACGAAAATAAAAAATTATTTTGAGTAAGCAAATTACAACGAATGTTCAACTAGAAATATGTTTTTTACACCAAATGTACGTAATCCGGTTTCTGACCAATATTTATAACGTACATTGCATATATTTCCGCATTGCAGTATTTGGGAACAGCAACCCAACACAAATCTGAGTCAATAAACAAATGCTGGCGTAACTTATTCAACAACACCACGCTCACATGTACCCACGGTCCATGTAAGCGCACAGCAACAAACACAATTACACCCGCACACAGGACATAACCGTGTATAAACGCATGGGTCAATACAGAAAGAATGGCGGTGCTCTCACCCATGGGGGACCGCATGCGCACCACCAGGAAACAAACATGTATAAATGGCATGGGTACCAACAGAAAGAAAGGCGGGGGTGCTCAACCGGGGCCGCATGTCGTATCACTTTGGCTACGATATTTTTAGGAAAAATTCAGGTCCGAATACTACATGTTTAGTTACCCTGACCCATCCTATTCAGAATCTCCATTAAACAAAAATGGTGAGATTGAGATTTAGGGGTTGGCTGTTCATTTTGCTATTTTACATTGATTGTTTGTTGATAGAAAGCCCACACGTTCAAGATCGAAAATCGAAAGCACCGTTGAGGGACATTTTTGAGTTGTTGAAACAACGTTTTAGAATGACGTTATATACAAGGAATTAGAAGAATAAAAAATTACAAAAGAATTCCCGCCACGGAAGCGGGTTGCGCAACCTGTATTTAACAAAAGGATTGGTAAATAAATGACATTTTGACCTTGGAAAATAATTTGGATGTGGGGGGCAAATGCAAAAAACAACAAAGTCATCATCCCTTTTTAAGAACACACATTGGTGGAATAAATATTAATAAAAAAATCTGGCAAGGGAAGGGGTTAGAGATATTAGAGAACTAACAAAATTGTTTTGTGGAACAACCCGGAATGCCCCACTTACTGCGTTTGACAAATATAAAACCAGCCCTGATGGAAACAGAAATTTAACTGGTTATGGAATTTAATTAAGAATCGAGCCAAGTTGAACCTCATCATCACGTGGGACAGGAAAAATGGCACCGCCCAAGGGGGAGATAAGTTCATGGGAAATACTTCGAAATCCAATAGGCTTCTTCCTCGAGTCATTACAAAGCTAATATTACAAAAATTAGGATGAAGATCGGCCACGTGGGAATTAGAGGTTATCGCGTGGACAAGGGTACAGAGGTTTGTGGAAAATTAATAATGGAGGCCGCCAAGGGGAGATTAAAGACGTGGAAAAATCCGTGTGCAGACTGATTGGATTGGAGATTTTGGTTTGTTGGGAAGCCTGACGGTTCACAAATTGACTGATCATACTGGGAAATATAAACACATTTATATACATGAGTTTACACTACATGAACCTCTCTAGTTTGCTCAAAACTCTAAATCGGATGTATGGTGTTTACGGTTTTCCACTGAATTTGGCATTCTGACATACAAGAACAGTCGAAAAAACATACACACACACGCGCGCACAGCCACGCAACAGAAAAAATACTAGACAAATAGTTTACAATTCACGCATTATAAAACGTTTCGTCAATCCTGAGGGCAGTCTTATTCAGGTTTGGGGGACTCTGAACATGAATTCAAGAATGTTCAATGGTACCTCAAACGGACCCCACTGTCTTCTTAGGGATTAAAACGATTCGTTGGTGGCCAGTTTTAATTTTAAAAAGTGCATGGAGACTGATTTACACAAATATTGACGGTTACATGGTTCATCAACGACAGCATATTTAATAGCTTGGTATTATTTCGTAAATTTGACTTGCTCAGCTGCGGTGCCAAGGGACCAGTGTTAAGGACGGGACGGCGGTCGGTAGTTGCGCGTTCATGTTTACTGTGTTGTAGCAAGTAACCAGTTTATGGCATATTAGTCAGTTTATATATTGCTGCAATGGACGTTTAAATTAAACCCGGGTCCACTTTGTGTTTCTTGTCCCAGTGTTCCACACTACCTAGACTGGAGCACTCGTACTAAAATAAAATTAATATGCAATTGTAATGGGTGAGCTTCTATTACAACCTTCATGATCTAGTGAACGGAAATTTTTGATTCAAGGTGGACAGTTTTGGTTCCGTGAAAAAAACTGGATTTTTACACAACACAATATATAAATCTGGTCCCGTTTGAGGCGACAAGAAGGTCCTAATATTCAGATGAGGACAAGCCGTCGCTCCCGCTCTCACTACGTGAACACCCAATTGTTACATGGGGGATTGCATTGAAACCTAAACAGCGAAATATACTGAATTCATGTGTTTATACAGGAATCGCGACTGGACCCGTTTTATCACAATGGGTCCCATATGCTGAGTTTTGAGCAATTGCATACATAAGTAACAAGTAATACACTTACACGCATGTGTTTTATTTCAACCTTCCGTTGTAATGAACGGTCCATTGTTTTGGGAACATTGTTTGTGTATATTGGACAGTTGGATTATGTGGAAATGGGTAAGTCAATTGTTCGAACTATTGATTGCACATCCAGGGGGGGATAACTTGCCTTCACTTAAAATAGGGGCAATGTCGTCCATGTCCTCTCTTTAATCGGCAACCAGACTTCCTTCCTTTCCCGTTGTACGACATTTAGCGCGAACACACAGAACAGCCGGCCGGGACCCAAGTTTTTAAAAAGTTTTTTGTTCCGCCGGTGTCCAGCTGGCGCGCTTTCGTATTGAGAGCTTGCCTCTGAACTGCGTCAGATGCCTTCCTGGACAAACACCCCAACCCCGACATTTCCTTTATTTGTTTACAGTACCACCGAGGACCCACCAAAACTTGCACAGCTTTTCCGTAATCCAAGGGGTGCCCACCAACATTTACAACTATCCAACCAAATGTTTACTTTTTTTTTTTAACTTGACCCATTTTTTTTCGCCGGCAGTAGACTTTAGCCATTTTCAATGTTAAGTTTTTCGCCCGTTTTACAATGTTAAGGTTTTCGTGTTTAAGTCCATTTCTTTGGGAACTGTACCACCTAGGACCACCAAACATTTCAACAGCTTCATAATCAACGGGGAGGTCCCCACCACCTATCAACTATCCCAACATGTTTACTTTTTTTTTAACTAGACCCATTGACCAGCCAGCAGCAAGCTCGTACTTAGGCCATTTTTTCAATGTTAAGTTTAATTTTTCCCGTTTACAATGTTAAGTTTTTTGTGTATTTTTAAGTCCATTTCTTTATTTGACTGTAACCACCTAGGAACCACCAAATCATTTCACAGCTTTCATAAAAATCAAGGTGGGGTGCCCCACCACATATCACTATCACCCAACAATGATACTTTTTTTTTAACTTGACCCATTTTTTTTCCGCGCCAGTCGTCTACTTAACCATTTTCAAATGTTAAGTTTTCGCGTTTTACAATGATTAAGTTTTCGTGTTTAAGTCCAATTTCTTTGGTACTTGTACCACCTAGGACCACCAAAACTATTTCACAGCCATTAATAACCAAGGGGTGCCTACCAACCATTACAACTATCCAACATGTGACCATTTTTTATTTTTTTACCTTCACCTTATTACTTCTAATTCTACGATAATTGAATTAGCCATATTTTCAACGTTAACTTTTTTAATCGTAACGTCCTGGTTAAAGTTTTTTGGTTACAAACTTTTTCGTTATACTTATATACTCTGCAACTAAACTGCTTCGCCCATTACCATTGAAACTTCACATGGGTGTTTATCATCATCCATATTTTTTTTCAATTACTAACCCCCCAACCGTGCGGCGGCCCCAGTGCCCAATTGACAAGGTCAAATTAAATTTTTAAAATTTTTTAAGAATTTTTTTTTTTGTTTAAATTGTTTTCGTTGTGTACTAAATATCTCTGCCAACTGCTTCAAAACCCATTACCATTGGTTACTTAACACCTGGGTTTTTATTTTCAGTCATTAGTCGCACCCACTTGCGGATAAAGCGCGATATCGACGGCATTTATGGCATACGTTCCGTAGTCCGTCCGTCCGTTAACGTCCGTTGGTGGTCCGGTTAAAGTTTTTTCGTTAAAGAAGTTTTTCCATCTTACTAATATCTAGTTTTTAGTGTCCAGGACCTCGACCCCAAGGCGCGAACATGCAGGCCACGGACCATCTATTACTACAAAAATGGGTATAAATTATGTTATCCAAGTGTATATAGCATTCGAAAAAAAACCTATTGGCCTTCCGTGGCTTTGCCCCCTCGTTTTCCTATTGTTATTATGATGTTGTTGGGGGACCTAATTTCCAATAATCCTGCACCCATGGTTCTGCTCTGGGATCTTGACTAATTAAAAGATAAATTTTAAATTAGTTGTTGCAAGCTGGGGTTCCCATTCCCTTAGTAGGTACAAACCTTTCTTTATTGGAACTTACAAATAAGTGTTACAATTGCAATTGCAACTAGTTCCACCACTTTTTAAAAACTTACGAAGTGCCAGCTACAACATATATTTCAATTAATTTAGTAATCTTTAATGTACTCATAGAGGACCTCGTGGAGGGTGGTATTCAAGCTAGTTACCATATGCAAAATTGATGCAGTATTTTATTTTTAAAGTTAAATGTATAATCGACTAAAATTGCTGAATCAATATTTTTAATATTTTTTCGGACATAATCATAAAGTATGTTAATTGCACACATCAAAAAAATAAGAATGAATGGGAATAAATAGTTGCTATTCCGTTATCATTTATTTAAAGGCAAACCCGGTTATCGCCCACCCCTGATATCTAAACTGGCAATTCGCGTTTCGATATTAAAAATTATACTAATTGTCAATTAGTATACGACCAGGCAATTGGTTAAATCCAATTTTCATTCATTTTGCCAGAAAAAAAATGTCAGATTGAAAGAATGAACAAGAAAAACAGTGTCTACCTATAAATTATAACCTGGCCAATGTAGCAACTCTAGGTTTAAGGGTTTAAGAGAAATTGAGTATGCAAAACGTAGTCCATGCATTAAAACATAGTCCGGGTGTTTTAAGGTCACAGGACAACAGTTTGCTTTGCAAATACTTGATCCATTACTACCCAGGTTGTTGGGGTTTTTAACACCTCCCAGTTATTTTTCAACATAAATTTGAAGCATTTTAAAAGAAAACACTGAGCCTGATTGGTCACAATGAGTGTAAACAGTTTCCCCGGTGGCCAAAAAATATATGTAAACAATATTGGGGGTACCATGCCGAGGTTGGTTACCATACCATTCCATACGAATAGTTGAAACGTAGGGAAAAGACTGGCTGGGAATTTCGGTCTTAAAATTATATAGTAAAAACTATTTGGTGTCTTTTCAACCTAAACATGAGCCGCAAACATGAAAAGGCGACATCAATCTACATCAACACCGTTAGGGACATTGGAACCCAAATTTAGAGAGCCAACTGCATTGTTAGGACGGGTACCAGCATATTAAATTAACTCATTTTAGGCGGGAGAAACTAGTTTTAAGTTTTAGCAGCGGCATCCTGGCGTCATTAATGGTTGGTTCCCAAAATTACTGTTGCCAAGTTATTGGTTGTCAAGGGGCGTGGGCTTAGCGCCCAGGTAAACAAAATGCATGGCAAAACTTAGCGATGAAATAATCAATAATTGGAACATCCGGATGTCACAAAGTCCTGAAGCATAAGGCCCCTTAGAATGTAGAATTCAACACAACAACGCATTGAAAACAGTGCGAATGAATTCAAAGCATCAAGCTCCAAATGCACATGCAATTTAGACTACAACTAAGAAGATTCAAATCAAATTTCATAACCACGGAATGACGAACTAAAAATAGCATGACAAAGTAAGTTAGTAATGCACACCAGTCCAGCAAGCCATTCAAGAAGCCACATAGAATTGTAATAATGTAACGGATAGAAACTTAGAAATGTTCCATCAGCAAGCAAGCATCAAGGCCTAATAGGGAATTATTGGGCTGGATATTACCTTTCCATATACCGTACATACATTAATTAAGCAGCAGGGAGGGATACGAGTAACAAAAAGTAAAATTGGGGGGAGGGGGGGAACCTCGCCAAGCGATCTCCATCGAGCCAACCCAGCCCCCATTTCGGCCTCCATATTTCGTTATCCTTCCCCTTTTCCCCTTTCTGCGTTCCACCGAGCCTCCCAGCCCCATTTAACAGTCCCTATTTTGTTTATTTTCCCTTTTCCTTTTCTTGTTTCACCCGAGCCTTCCCAGCCCAGCCCCATTTTCGTTCCCTAATTTTGTCCATAATTTCTCATTTTTAAATTTGTCATAATTTAACTTTTAAGAAAATTATTTTATGAGAAATAAACACCCTATTTTTTAGAGATTAAGAATAAATCCATAAGTTATACGCATGTAATATGTAATCACATCAATGGTTATTAGTTAATTGTGCGTGAGGTTGAAGACAGGTAGTCACGAGAGGTGTCATCGTACCAGGTATTTACGAGTATTGTAAGAAACAATCCACAGGGCATGTATGAGAAGAAGGGTCCAGGATTCGCTGCCGAAGAAGCTAGGTTCTAAGTTTAAGTGTGGCGTTGGTTTGAAAACAAAAAAAGGTAGTCCACGAGAGATGTCAATCGTACCGGTATTTACGAGTAATTGCCAAACATCACAGGGCATGGGATGAGAAGAGGAATCCGTTTCGTCGTCGAGTCGTCGTTCTTCTTCGGTTCCGCGGGGGCCGCCGTTTCGCGTTCCGTTCGGCGACGCTCGTTCGTTCGCGTTTCCGTCGCGTCGCGGTCGTTCGCTCGTCGTCTGCGGTCCGGTCATTCCGCGCGTCCGGGGTCGGAGGACGGAACCACGTTCATCGTACGTTCGGTCATCGGCCGTCGGGTCCGCGGACGCGTCGTCTTCGCGTCCACCCGTTTCGCGGGCCTCTCGGTCCGCGGCCGACGTCGTCGGTCCGTCGCGACGTCGGTTCGCATCGGTTCAAAAGGTAATTCGCGCCACGTTCGCGTCGCGGCCTCGCCCATGGTTTTCGTTTTATTGTGGGTAGGGAATGGAACCAGAATTCCGAAATCACTGCTTAAATGTCCCCACCTGCGGTTAGGCACTCAAAGAGCTTTAAACGCATCGACTGGTTAACAAGGAATTTACGTGCTCGCCAAGTATAATCGTTTAGAATAATTCAAATCAGAAAGCAGTTATAAAGATAAAACCGATAATTGTATCAACGTTAAACCAGCGTTCCTATCCGACCGCAGCAGTGAATTTCACTTTATCGAGGCCACGGTGTAGTATTTTGATTTGAGCTTAAAACCCACAAAACACTCCCACCAAGGACAGGACGCCGGTGTAATTTCGTCCCAAATAGCGAATTGGCGTGTTTGTAATGCACCAAGCTATCGAGGTGATCTGTATATTACTTTCCTTTCCTGGTATGGACAGTTTTGTGGTTTATATAAATTTTATGGTTGGCCGGTGGGTGACATACGCACGGTTGGGTGTTGGTAACTATTTTCCGATCCCACTTTAATCACCCAGTTACCTAACCTAAATTTATCCCAATCAGTATTCCTCAATCTTGGGAAGGGTGGGTGGCACGTGCAGTTTCGTTATAATAAAAGTATTTTTTAAATCCTCATATCGAGACATCTCCTCCACCACCAACTCAAATTCAGCGTCCGATATATTGTTATCGGCCAACGCTTTGGACACGATAACGTCGATGCTATTTTTCTTAGACCTCGCGAGAACCAATATTCTGTCGTGCTTTCTTCTTTTATTTTCGAATTTCCTTCCCACCACTCTGAACGCCATACATAACAACCTCTTCCCCATCCACTACGAGATTTGCGATGACCGTGCCCACAGGTTTACCACTAGCATTAACCGAACAGACCGCCATTCGTAAAAGTGTACCTGGAGATGTCATGACGTATCCCCCATAGCTATTGCTCGCTTTGGCACCGAATTAATATTCATAGGCCCCCTCATTTAATGGCCC
This sequence comes from Conchocele bisecta, assembly GCA_029237695.1. Lineage (NCBI taxonomy): Eukaryota > Metazoa > Mollusca > Bivalvia > Lucinida > Thyasiridae > Conchocele > Conchocele bisecta. The sequence continues at coordinate 10,570,793 of CM055270.1, forward strand.
CCGCTTCTCAGCCCAAACTGTGATGATGGGGTTTCTGCTGCGTAATAACTTAAACTGCTATACAGTGTTCAACAATGCGGCAAGCTCCTCGATAGCGGTATGGGCCTCAACACGAACCTTTTCAGAGGTATCCTCAAGGGCTTTGTGAGCGCCTTTACGAACTCGATTTAGTTTATCGGAAACTTCCATAAACTCTGTATGGGCCTCTTCCCAAAATTCTGTTATTTTTCCACCTAGTTCAGTAAGTGCTGTCTGGTCCTCAGAGCGCAACATCCCATAGGCTTCCGTAAGGTCCGTCTGTATATCTGATCGGACTTTCTCAATACCCGTCCGGACTTCCTCAATCCCCGTCCGGGCCTCTTGGTGAACTTGTGCTATAGATGTTAGGACGTCCGTTCTCAGTTGTGTTATACTTCTACGAATGTGCTTTGTAGCTGAAGTCACAGTGTCATCAACCAGTGCTACGGTTTTCCCGGTAGTTAAAAAATCACTCTCTGTTGGGGTGAATCCCCCTTCTGCCGGTTCCAAATTCTTTGAATTTATATCTATCACCCAATCCCGTTCAAGGGAAGAACTACCTGGTCCGTATATACTGATAATAATTTTCTTAAAATTAAATTATAATATTGGGGGCACTTATACTCAATTGGAAATTTCTAGGACGACCGAAATCGGGTAATAGTTCTTCAACTCTCTCGCTTGATCATCAAGAATAGAGACCGTAAATTCGTGGATATTTCCCGATTCCAAAACTTTCATCTCGGGGCGTGGGAAGTCTAAGGTCACAGTCTCCCCAAAGAAACAATCACTGGCTTGCACTGTTTTCAGTAATGTGCTGGGAGATCTAACATGTTGTACGATGTGTTCACCCGATCCAGGTATACCCTGAGATTTTTAGTGAAGGCGAAGTCCACCGGGTTATCACCGACGTACTCACCCGAGACAAACACTCCTTTATTTGCGGAGTATGTCTCTCTAAAACCGAGTTGAATACTAAACATCGGGGAGATCATTACCTGGGTGTCTGGGCCGATGGTCATTGTTGCAAGTCCGGTAGCCTTCGATACTGTGAGGTTGACTATACCGTCAAGCTCTGTGGAAACAAAGTCTATGAGCTGTCTTGTTCCCCACAGTCCGTGAGGCAGCTTTACACCTACTTGTTGTCCATCCTTCACATAGTCCTTCGCTCCTCCCCACATTCTGCCACCCAACCGTGAGGCCTACCCGGCGTTTTCCGCAACAGTTGTCGATTGACTTCTGAAGTTCACAACTCTCTTTTTGAACATTAGTGATAGTAGCAAACATAATAAACTCCGATTAAAATGTCGGTATTTAGCTTCAATTCAAAGGCAAAGTACGATGTGGGAGGTGTGTACTACTTAACGGTAGGAATCCATTACTTAATTAGAAAGATAATAAACCAAACAATAATAGTAAACGAAACAATAAGAGTAAACGAACTAAGCGGAAAAATAACCGAAAACATATTTGATAAGTATAGGCTGCCCAAAATTACTACCCAAGAAAGCCTAGACGCGTGGAAAGCAACACCGATGCAGTTTTGGCGATACCAGTTACATTTTGCTGTGTGGTGTGCCACAACCGGGTGTGGTGTCTCTTACATAAACCACATGGAGCATAAGAAACCTCTCTGCAAAAGTGTTTATACTTTTCAAGTCTACTACACTATTAGGAGGATCATACAAGAGATGAGCGTGAAACCGCCCCCAGAGAATAATTGGGACCCTCTATATAGCCCGTACGACCACAAAGCCTACGAAAGAATATGTGACGAAATTCAGATTTCTAAAAATACCGACTGGAAACAGAAAAGAATTACTGAAAATGGTAGGTTAGGTGATATATTTCTAAACAACAATATCGTAACCCGCAATGGGGGAAGTTTCGATTAAAACACTATAACATTCGGTGCGTCTTCAGATCCACCATTACACTGTAATTTCGCCGGCTGTAAATACCTTCCATTTGTCATACGTCACGTCGACAACATAGAACAAAGCGAGCACGTCGAGATCGGCTGGGGGACTTTCATTTTGGGTAGGGGGGAGGGGTTCACCAGGGCTGGGGCTACCCGTCTCAATGACTCCATTCGCACATACATCTGGGCCATCCTCTGCTCACAGGCGCAAGCGCGCACTTCTATAATAGGAGACGTGAAGGCGTTTGACGCGCAAAAACAGTTCTTGGCAAATGTCGAGGACGCAATAAACAGACCGGTGGACCTCCCGGCGGCGATCAATCGGTATCAAGACGTTCTGCAGAATGCCAGCACCCCACTAGACTATGTATTTGGATGGGATCTTTATAGCGCGCCGAGCAATATGATATTACGAGACGACCCGGTTGACGGTTACAACAATCAGCTCGTAATCGCCACCGCCGATCAAACGATCGGCTACAACGTGAACATGAACACGGATATCATCAAGAGCACCCCCAAGACGGCCGGGGTCAAGAGCACCCCCAAGACGACCGGGGTCAAAAGCACCCCCAAGACGGCCGGGGTCAACAGGGGTGAGGGTGGAAATTCAAATAAATTTGAAAAAGATACATAAAGTCACAAAAGCCCACCCCAGAACCCCCAAGTCATGAATCGGATACACCACCAAGTTCCACCTCCGCACCCCCAAGTCATGAATCGGATGCACCACCAAGTTCCACCTCCGCACCCCCAAATAATGAATCGGATACACCACCAACAACCCACGAGGAGGATAAATTAGGGCTCGTCGTCGTCCTCGTGGTGATCGTACTACTCGCGCTTTGGTTTTAGGAACTCTCGGGCGGAGAATAGTAGAAGACCGACGATCGCCACGAATAAAGCCGAAACATTCTCGGCGAGCCATCCGGCCGTTTTTGATAATATAGATAACAAGTAGGAGACGACACTCCCGATCAGTCCAGGCAGCGCGGCAGCCGCCTTTCCGGCATATTTAGCCATGCGAGGGCTTTTAGACGCTTTTTTTGCCCACTCCTTTGCTCCGCCGGATGGCGTGGGTGCTGGCGCGGGTGCAGCCGCAGCACCGCCTACGAGCAGCTCGATAGCTATAACTATGGTCGATATAGTCATGCCGGGAGCTGCGAGGATGCTTACTATCGTGACGCCCTGCTCTCTGAACAGGGTGCGAAGACGCTCACAGAGTGTCGTTGTCCTTGTGCCGAACCCTCGAGATTGTTTCGCGGATCCGACTTATTTGTGTGCGGAGAGCCTCACGGCAAGCCGATGCAGCCTCCAAGCGACCTGCTCTTTCATACCGCAACGACTGCAGACGTTCGGTGATCCGCTCGGTAGATTCTCTATCATCACGGACTTCCCCAAGTTTTCTTTCTTCTAGCGCGATATGTTCATCCAGCGTTGAGAGCTTGGAGAGGTTAAGTACCAGTTCGCCCCGGACTGTTTTCAGAGCCTTATTGAGGCCCCGGAGTTCCCGAAGAGGTAGCGGTGGGTCATCGTTCGACCCTTGGTCGAGGTTGAGTATTCCATCTATATCGTTTTCGTTGATCTCCATTGTGCGAATAGCGTCGGTGGCTACACGAGGGAGCTCGCTGAGCTCGATCGTTTCTATCGCGGCGGCCGTCTTCGCCATCGTTTCGTCGGTAGACTGTAGGGCCTCTACAGCGCGGGCCGGAATAATTGTTTTACCACGCTTCCAATCTGGGAATCCGAGTTCGTCCTTTACGATTTGGCCACCGCCCCGACTTCCGGCAATTGTGCTCAGCGCTAGGGGTTTTCCGGTCTTCATGTTGATGATCGGGATATTTGATGCTTTTAGTCGCAACCTACCGCGCATATCCAATTCGAACTTGGAGTAGTCGCGACCGACAGATGGGACCACACCTTTTTTTGCCAAACTGTTGTAGTAGTCGTCTACAGTTGACTTGATTAATTCCTGACTTAGACTAATGGTGTTGATAGCGGCACCTATTTCATCGCCGGCTGGCGTCTCTATGAATGTAGTTTCGTCATCGATGTCGATGTCATCATCAATTTCATCATCGATGTCATCATCATCGAGGTAATCGTCTCGGCCGACTTCATCCATTTCGTAACCATCCATTTTTATAATTATATAATAATTATGTATTAAAGAAAAAACCATACGGGTTTAATAGAGTATTTAAATATGTCTTCGAGTCAATACGGTCGCAAACTCAATCCATACCGCAGACTGCGGGAGCTCCTCGGGGCGAAAGGCGTGAGACAGAGCGTCGTTATTACGAACAACCCATCGACGATCGACCAGAACCAGCAGCTGTTGGTCCGCTTCCCAAACCTCGGAGCTAGCGACGTCATTGTGCCGGAGACTGTTCGCCTCGCTTTCACTATTTCGCTGACGTCGACAGACGCGGACCGAACCGTCGTTCAGAACCTGGGTCGCGCCATCGTCAAGAAGGCCATGATAAAGATTTCTGGTAATGAGGTGATGTCGATCGACGACAGCGACGTCTACCATTGTTATCAGAACCTGTGGAAGACGGAGCAAGAGCGCGAAATTGCGGTCTATCAGGGTATTGACACCAGCAAAAATAAGAACGTTACCAGACTTAGAATCGGGGCTGGTAACAAGCTAGATAACGACGCGAGCGACAACGCGATCGCGGCCGCTTACGGCAACCGCTTCTACATCCCGCTCGACTTTGAGTTGCTGGAGAGTCAAATGCCCTACTATCAGAGCGCTTTGGCTGACCGCCTCGAATACGAACTAACGTTCAACGACTACGGCCGAGTTATCATAGCCACCGACATGGCATCATCGACGTATACGATCGACAATGTTTCGCTGGAGTACGACATGGTCACGATGCCCGAACTCGCGCGATTGATCAGAACACAGTACGCTGGGCGCGTTGCCATACTTTACGACCGAGTTCTTCGCCATCGCAAGATGACGAAAGACAAAAGTGACACATTGTGGAATATTAATGTCAACGTCCCCGCCCGGTCGATGAAAGGTATACTGATGCTGTTCGAGGAGCGTCGGTTCGCGCTCGGGGTTAGAAAAACCGACACATTCTATAACCCCAACATCACAAAGGTAGAGGTGACGATCGAGGGAGTCCCCAAACAAATCTACAGCGCGGGCCTTCGCGCGCACCAGCAGTGGGACGAAGTCAGAAAGCAATTTGCTGCTGGCTCTAAGCGTGACCCAGAGGTTGCCGCGGTTGTAAAAGACCTGCAGCTCTCGGACGTCTCCCTCGCGCAGTTCCTGACTAGCAAATACGTGTTATGGTTAGACATGCGAGTCAGCGACGACGACCAAATGCACGGTAGTGGACGCCAAGTTGAGAACGCTAGCGAGGATGTGACGATCCAGATAACCAAAGAGGCGGATGGAGCTGGGCCATTGAACGTGTATCTATATATAATCACAGACGCACAACTCAACATCGAAGATGGTCGATACGTCTCAGCGCTCTACTGATTTAATAAATCAATCTAAAGATTTAATTTCAAACTTAGTTTGTGTTTGTGATGCCCACTCTGCCATAATATGTGGGCAGACAGGATGCGGAAAAACAATTTTCATCCTCGACTTGTTCGAGGGGTCCTACCGCGATATCTTTCGACACATTGTGATCCTGTGTCCCACTGTGCGGCACAACGATACTTATCAGCGGCGCCCGTGGATATGGACCGACCCTGAGGTATACGTTATTGACACCGGTGATAGGCTTCACGATTGGCTGCGTGGTTTATACCAAATCTTCCAGGGCGAGCCCACCCTATACGTGATTGACGACTGCTCGGCCAAGGCGGCGATGACCAAAAAGAAGGACATGCTCTCCGAGCTCGCATTTTCTGGCCGCCATGCGAGGCAAAGCGTATGGATCTCCACTCAGAAGTACAACGCCGTCCTCAAGGATCTGCGCTAGCACATGAAATGGGTCGCCCTCTTTCACTGCAAGGACCGAGAATCATTCGATCACTGGGTTACTGGGGGACAATCGGAGCATTATCTCGGTAGGCGTCTCTCATTTTGTCAGGTGGATAAGATGTCTGATGCGGAGATTGATAACATGTATGCGCGATACGAATCTAGGTTAGGTGCAGAGATGACAAAAACTCTTGGATCGGCGGCTATTCATATGTACGCTACCGCTGTTAGTATACTTCTCCCTATACCAAACACCGCGGGGTTGATTCGCGATCTAGAGACTGACCCTTTTATTGGACACACTCTTAGAACAGCCTGCTGCTCAATAATTCACAAGTTTGGAATGTACTTAGCTCCGCTGACAACCGCGTTGACCACGGGTAAACACTGTCAATTTGGACATATATGCCCACGAACTATAAGCTCAGAAAATGATGACACAAGACGCTTCTGCGAGAGTGACAGAACCGCACTCAACACTGTTGAACCAGATTGCTCCAACTCCCAATCGAGATTGGATGAACCTGATTGCAGCACTTCCAACTCCGATTGATCCTCCAACGGCGTTGGCGGAGCAAGCTCCACAGGAACAAACTCCACAGGAGCCCTCAACACTGTTGAATCCGGTTGCACGACATAAACACCCAAAAAGACAGGCAGCTGGGCGGGCAGCGGCTGCCACCCGAAAAGTTAAACAAGATAAAATACTCGCCGAGCTTCGAGAGGCCAAACAGTCGTTGCAATCGGGAATTGCTGTTCCGGCTCAGGACCCCCAATCACAATTGGAGTTGGGGACAGAAACAGCAAAACACCCGAAGACAGCTGCGGTTCAATCTCCGCAGGAACACCAATCGCGTTCATCCAATCGAAATTGGGAGTTGAGGGAAGAGCAATCGTGGAGTGTTGTAGCTCCTACCCCCTATTACATAGAAATCATCCCGTGGGTTGTTGGTGGTGGTCTGGCAGTTTTTGGCACCGTGTGTGTGTGGAACTACCTTTCGAGACAACCCCCATCAATTCACGAATTGGAGGTGCAATCCCCGATTGCTGCGGTTCCGAAGAAAGTTCCGAAACCGATTGCGCCCCATTTAAACATTAAACGCGGTCCCTTTTATATGCAATAAATATAATGGCTGAAACCAATGGTAAAACGGTTGAAAACAATGGTAAAATGATAGTGAATGCGCTTTATCACGCCATGATGATATCGGGTCTCAGTATCGGGTTTGCTCTACTATCAAAGATGGCCTTCGGAGGGCCCGCTCCCAAATTGGACATGACCGTGAGAGACGTAGGGTTCGTGACCTTAGATGTAGCGGCCGTATGCCGTGCCATGTGATGCAAAACTTTCGTTGCGCGCAAAAGATATATTTTTTGCGCGCAAAAGAAGTTTTGCAACACATGGCACCTGACGTGCGAAACGTTTCAAAACTTTCATTGCGCGCAAAATATATATCTTTTACGCGCAAAAGATTCAATATGGCCAATGTTTTGCGCGCAACGAATATTTTGAAACGTTCGGCACACTAGACGTGGCGGATGTTTCAAAAATCTTTTACGCGCAAAAAATATATCTTTTGCGCGCAACGAAAGTTTTGCATCACTTGGCACGCTATATAGACGTGCCGAACGTTTCAAAACATTCATTGCGCGCAAAAGATTTGACCGTAAAACTTTCACATATCAGACTGTTCAGTATAGACCCGTATCAGACTGCTCAGTATAGACCCTACTCAGACTGTTCAGTATAGACCCGTATCAGACTGTTCAGTATATAGATCCTACTCAGACTGTTCAGTATAGACCCGTATCAGACTGCTCAGTATAGATCCTACTCAGACTGCTCAGTATAGATCCTTATCAGACTGCTCAGTATAGACCCTTATCAGACTGCTCAGCATAGATCCTTATCAGACTGCTCAGTATAGACCCGTATCAGACTGCTCAGTATAGACCCTTATCAGACTGCTCAGTATAGACCCTTATCAGACTGCTCAGAATAGATCCTACTCAGACTGCTCAGTATAGACCCTTATCAGTATAGACCCCTTATCAGACTGCTCAGCATAGACCCTTATCAGACTGCTCAGTATAGACCCTTGTCAGACTGCTCAATATAGACCCTTATCAGACTGCTCAGAATAGACCCTTATCAGACTGCTCAGTATAGACCCTTATCAGACTGCAAAGTACAGTATAGACCCGTATCAGACTGTTCAGTATAGACCCGTAGCAGACTGCCCAGTATAGACCCTTATCAGACTGCTCAGTATAGACCCTTATCAGACTGCTCAGTATAGATCCTTATCAGACTGCTCAGTATAGACCCTTATCAGACTGCTCAGTATAGACCCTTATCAGACTTGCGTGATATACTTTAGAAACACACGGCACAATTTCGTTGCGCGCAAAAGATTACAGAAAGTTTTGCGCGCAAAAAATGTTTTGAAACGTTCGGCACAATCTATTGCGCGCAACGAAATCAACTGACCAATGTTTTACGCGCAAACAAATATACGAAAGTTTTGCGCGCAAAAAAAGTTTTGAAACGTTTGGCACAATCTATTGCGCGCAAAAAAATTGGTTTTCAAAGTATTGCGCGCAACCAATATCTTTTGCGCGCAACGAAAGTTTTGAAACGTTTGGCCAATTTCATTGCGCGCAAAACTTTGTTTTCATATTTTTTGCGCGTAAAAGATGTTCTGAAACATTCGGCGAGAATCTGTTGCGCGCAACTAAATATCTTTTGCGCGCAAAAGATTTGCCAAACGTTTCAAAACATCTTTTGCGCGCAATGAAAGTTTTGAAACACTCGGCACTCCATACGGCCGCAGTTTGGACTCGAGATTATCTAATTAAAGCTGGAATTCTAGCTGGTAATATATGGAAATAAATGGCTAAATCTAAATCTAATTCTACTTCTACTTCGGTCGGACTATCGATATTTGGAGCGCTGATGAACGCAGTCTCGTTCAGCGGTAGCAACTTTCTATTCTCGTTAATAGGACAAAACTCGGATGCGGATGAGGAGAAAAAGCGTCACGATTTAGCTACAGGACAATTCAATAGCGCAAAGGAAGCATGGGCGGAAAAACGAACCAACCGTGTGGACTGGATCAACGAAGAGCTTCGGCGCGAGAGTCACGCCGTGCAAACTTTTCGGAACGTTGACGAATCCATGCGCGAATACAAGCTGGCATATCCGAAGAAAATTCTCGCACCGCTGGATCGTGAGCCCCAATTTTCAGATTTATATGTACCGTCAGAGGCCCAAAAAGACCGCGAGATCGCGTTCATCGTCGTGGGAATGGGTGTGGTGGGTCTCGTCAGCTACTATATTAAAAAAGCAATAAGCAAAAGCAATAAGAAATAATTATTTAAAAAAAAAGCTCTGTGAAAACCGGCCTTAATGACAAAATTTTCGATTTGCACTTTTTTACATTTTTGGATGCGGATACCTTTTACAAACAATATGCTGAAAAGAAAATGCAAATATATTTCATTGGTTTTGTTTTATCTCACTTTTTGTAGCACCATGTCAATCACGTAAGGAAAAAAAAGTAAGGTCATCGAGAAAAAGACGTTATTGAAACGCTGACGTTTGTACAATGCAACACAACAGCCTACATTAGAAATGCGTGTTCATAGACTCATTGACTGTGCTTGCTGTAAACTGTATTTGTTGATAAGTTGCACTAAATGTATCTACAAGAGTTAGTATGAATACAATCAAACATTGAACAGAATAAAACTATGATATGTACATGTAGTGAACAAACCAAACGCACCACTATCAATGTTAAATCTATAATTAGCCGACATGTGACCTCGTAATTTGCTACTATCGCCAACTATCACAGATTATGCATATACATGTACCGTCAGAAAGATACATTGTAATTATTTGAGAATTTAGTTCAGAATCTAATTGACGTTATTTACGTAACAGTTAATTGTGACGTCATTTATTGATGTAGATTTACGTCACTCACCAAGGACCAAACACAAACAACTAAAAGACATTCCTGTAGCCTATTTCATGAACCTCCGTTAGTCGAATAAACTGTTAGCAGACTAAACTAAGTTTAGTCGAATAACCATAGTCTGCTAAACTGTTTGACATGTTTGCATTTCACGAAAGATTTTGTAAGCCACGTTCAAAACAACCGTGGGCGCCGCCATCTTGGAATTCCGTCGTCTGCTATTTTGCTTAGTAGACTAACCGAAAGTTTAGCCGACTAACGAGGAGGCTAAGCAAAGTAGACTTTGCTTAGTCGACTAACGTGTTCGTGAAATGCGTTTTTTCCCGTTAGTCGACTAACGGCCTGAAGTTTAGCAGACTAACCGAGTTTAGTCGACTAACGGAGGTTCGTGAAATAGGCTACTGGTGTTTGAAATTGAAACAATCTGTGTTTGAAACAAATGAACTATTTTCTGTAGAAATGAATGGCCTGAATTTGTTTAGAATTTGGATAGGCCTATGGCTGCACATATCAATGACTTCAGCGCCCGATGGTGTTTGGAGGGTAGTCGGACCCCCCCCCCCCCCCCCCCTCCCTCCGGGAGTTTTAAACAAATTAAAAATCGACTGTCCATACCCGACTCTCAGAATTAAATTTACATCTCAGAAAGCGGGAGGAACATTTCCTGTGTAGCCAATATGATTGACGGACGGTCTTGTGTACATGTACCTCGTACTAGCAGGTACATGTAGGAGGTCTATGGGGAAATCCTGCGCTGACCCCCACTCCCTCGGCTGCCCACCGCCGCGCCACTGCCTCCACACAGAGAGGGCAGATATTGTAAGGTGTGTCCGCTTAAAAAAGTTATTGTGTGGGCTACCCGTCTCGATCCTGTCTATGAATTTACTGCCGGTACTGATGTTTTATATAAGTTTCTTCAAATTGTATAAATGTACGCATTTATCAACCGTACTTTGTAGATTCCTTCATATGTTTTTATTTGCATGACTGATGCCCGCGCGACCGCATGCGTATTTATTTAGTAAGTGGAATGTATAGTTTTTAAAATCAAAAGTGGCCAACAGAACATTCAGGGCAACATCCATTACTGTGTATTTTTAAATGTGTGTCGGTTTGAATTTTTGATAATGGGTTTACCATTTGAAAACAAATATATATACATAAACCTGTCAATATAGGGAAAATGTGTCGATGTGACATACATGATTGTATAATTGTTATAAAATGTTCTAATAAAAATACCGGCAGTATGTAAGCATAATAGTACTGGTGCATGTATACACTGTATCCTCTCGTCGGGAATAATTAATTTGAAAACGAAATTTGCAATTTAATTGTGTTGCGTTTCAGAAAAAAGTACATTCAACGCCTTTGTAAACAAAGAAATGAGTGGCTAAAAAGCACCGTAGCGTACGTATATGTATTTTGAATTCATGACTGCACACTATATAATCAAGTCAGTTATTTACACACTAAATTTGTACCGACCACGAAATTGCGACATTTGTTTGAAGCGTCTCGTTTGAATCTGCAAATATAGAAGTTGTGTATTCCAGGGCGGATTCACGTAGGGGAAAACTCGGCGTTCGCCCCCTAAAGTTTTGCGAGTAAATATATGTTTGCTCTAAAATGCGTTATAACGCCGCAAAATGGGGTGTAGATATCAAAAATATTCAGGAGGGCATACCGCCGGACACACCTAGCAGTCTCCCAAGCTCCGCTTGGTCAACGAACACACGGTGCTAGTTCGAAAATATAGTAAACTGTTTCAATTAAGAAGTCACGCCCCGCCCACCTAACCTGAAATCCTGGGTCCGCTCCTGGTATTTGCTTTATATTATTTACACGCCTCCGACTAGAACGTCCATTTGATAAAAAAAAAAAACAATAAAGCACGCAGACATCCAGTGTTTAGTAGTAAGTAAATTAACAAACGATCTAAAGTAGGACTTCCTAAATTTGTAAATGTTGGAGACCTGTGCATCTGCGCAGCCTGATCAGGGTCTGCACTGATTGCAAAAATACTAGTAAAATATATGCCATACATTCATATAACCATATTTACAAATGGTCAATTAAAATAATATTTAACAATCATCAAACGGCAATCGTACGGCTGATGTAATGTGATATTTTTGAAAGTCGCTAAAAATTACGTGACATTAGAAGGTACATGCAAGTGGTTGCAGATGCAGATACAAATCAGTAGGCTACGTCCCTGGGGCCCGTTCCACTAGACTTCGTAAGACTAACATTTTCGTAAGTACAAAATTAAGATAGTCCACATTAACAATATTTTCCTGTAAACAATTATTACATTTATTGAGCAGCCTATGTCAATAAATGTAAATCAATCAATTGAAATTTCCAGACGATCCTAGATTTGCACTTACGAATAGTGAAACGGGCCCCCGGTGGCTACAATTATGTTCGCAGTAAATATGCATGTGACACAATACCAACACACGCAATACTAAATAATAAAACATGTTTGGCCCAGTGTCAACATGATGCGATATGCCAGGAGCCGCGTAATTAGCACTATCATATGTTTTTTATCTGTGATACGATTATTTTTCTGACAATTTCCCAATTTGATTTTATGTTGATTTTCGAAACTTTCGACGGTGAATCAGTACATCAAATGAATTAAGACCTATGCCCAGTTCTATCCGTGGCAAATTTTATCCAGAGCCAAATGTTTAAATTTGCTTTAATAAAAGTAACGGTTTCACGTAGAGCGGGGCCGGGTCTGACCGGCCGTCGGCACTAACCGCCCCCATCAGTAAACACGTTTAAACCTAAGTTGATATCTTATATTGCGCATGTTCATTTCCCCGTGAGTTTTAAATTTGCGACAAACAGTGCAGAAAGTATTCACGGCCATTACGAATTAAATAGTTTTCCATAGAACGACATCTGTAAACCAAGACCTTTTCATAAATATGATCATGCGATATGAAGATCTACATAGACGCATAATTAAATCATGAATACATGAATGCAGTGTTACCCGAGTGTGTCTACATATTTCGAACATCGGTTGTCACGTTCAAGTGAAGTTTAGCGTTACTCATCAAAATGCGTAATGCAGTGTAATCTATAAATAAATCCCAAAATCGGAACTGGGTTTGTACAGCGCGTACAGTTCCGTCTTAGACGGCCGAAAACACCCGACCCCGCTCTAATCTGAGCGGGACAGTATAGCATAATTAGTAAAGAGTGCACACATGCGCCCCGGGTTCGATCTTAAAGTTGTAAGTACATGTATAGCTGATGGTGGTCGCCAGACAGGATAAGTTTGTTTTCTGTGAGTTATTCGGTTTCAACCCAAAATAAGAAACATGCAGAAGCCTCCATCTACGCCGACTACAATTGTTCTCGCGTTTGTTTGTAATTGTTATATAAATATATAAATAAACTTTGAAATAAATATTAGCATTATGATTACATAATACTGATATTGTTATGTGTTATCTAAAAATACTCGTATGGTTATTTAGTTTCAAATGTCATTTCACAAGTCGTCCATATAATATATTATAAAAATCATAAATGAAATATGCCCATTTGTATAAAAATAATCGACAAAATTACTACGTATTTCCTTGAAGGAAACCGAAGAAAAAAAAAGATAACTATATGAACCACTATGAAAACAACTGTACAATTCTGCCACGCATATCCAACATTCAAATATTTGTGAGCCGTAAAGAGTACGGCTATATATAGGACAACTTATTGCAATGACGCAACAATTCCAAGTGTCAAAATCCGAGGTGACGTTGGTAAATTTATGCGTAATTTTGCGACGTCATTTTCAGCCTTTCATGACGTTGTCATTAAGGCTGGTTTTCACAGAGCGTGGCCCATATATATATAGAACGATGTCAGTTGACGAGCTTTATTACGCTTTGATCGATATAGGCTACACGACTCTTAACCACCGTTTAGCTGGCGCAAAGGGTCTGATCAGTCTGGCCCAAGATTCTATAGAGACGTGGCGCGAGGACGAAAAAGCGGCCACCTTTTTCGCAAAGCGGATGTTAGATTCATCCGAGTTCCCGCTCCAATTCAATCGCGATTGGAAGAATTGGGGTAACCTAACCGGCAGCTGCAGCGAAACTTCCAACAAAGATTTAGTATCGACGACGCAGTTACCGGACGATATGGCGAGGGCATGTTGGAGATTGTTCGCCATACTAGAATACGTCGCATACGATGGACACGCGCAAGCTTGATACCAAACTATCGGTTCGCCTAACGAGCAAGCTAGCGAACACATACTACAGCCCCCGCGACTACTGGAAGGGACTCGCGGCCATCAAGAACCTCGCGGCGGCGACCAATGTTTCCGAAAACGCAGCCAAGGAATGGCTCAAGATGCAGGCCATCTGGCAGATCTATTTACCCACGCTCACAATATTCCGCGCCCGAAATTCGACGTTCCGGTGCTGAACGAAGTCCACCAAGCAGACCTCCTATTTCTCCCTCACGATCGCGTCGGTCGCAAGACGTACAAGTACGCACTGCCAATCGTTGACGTAGCGAGTCGATATAAGGGGATTGAGCCGTTGGCCACTAAATAGTCTAAGGAGGTGGCTGAGGCTCTTTCCCGAATATATAAGAGGAGTCCTCTCAAATGGCCGAATCTTCTCCAGGTCGATCCCGGCCGTGAGTTCATGGGCGCGGTCTCTCATATATTGGCTAAGCACGACGTTTCTGTCAGACGCGGCCGCGTCAACATCCACCGGGACCAGTGGATCGTGGAGCGGTTCAATCGAACCCTGGCTGAGAGGTTGTTCGGACACCAATATGCCAAAGAGCTTGTAGACCTTCATTCGCGATCGACCGAGTGGATGAGCAGGCCGCCCGCCGTGGTCTCCGCACTGAACGGCGAGGTGACAAGATTGATCGGTAAGAAGCCCGTAGATGCCATCAAGGCGAAAACGGTGGCGCACAAACCATCCGCCGTCTCGCGCGGGCGACCCGTTGGTTTAGCGGAGAAACGGCTTCCATCGGATGTTGCCGTCCGGTACCTCTGTCAACCGGGAGAGCTCGAAGGTGGTCGCCGCCGCGCGACTGATCCCGTGTGGTCTCTCAATGTATATCATCTAGATCGATCTATTACCAAACCCGATGAGCCCGTGCTCTACTATTTGGATGATAGTCCATCGCGCGGGTTTGTTCGCGAAGAACTTCTTGAGGTGCCTTCTGACACCCAGCTGTCTCCGGATGGCGTTCTCATTCACTGAGCGCTGCGGCCCCTCTTTTTCGGTTACACTCAGGACAGGTCAGCCGCACGTTACCTCTGCAGTTTCCCTTGCTGTTGTCCAGCCGGTCGACACTGAACTGCTGTGTGTCTTTGGGCTGGTACGCCCAGAGCAACTCGATGTTGCATGCCGCGCAGAGGTTCTGCTGACCGTCTTTGAGTGCGAGGATGTGGTCGACATTGAGGTTGAACTCCTGGAAACCTTTTGCCTGATCCTGGCGCTTGTAGGCCACGAGCTTTCTCTGAATAGACTTTCTAAGCTCTTGATTGGTGGGCTGATTGACCTCATTCATCCAACCACCAACACCAATCGCAGATTGGATTGGTGGTGGATATACGACCTGCTGGAGCTGGCTCAGGTACTCTACTCTTGAGACGGCGAGGTAAGCAAGGTTGGACCACTCGAGGTAGTCGTCGATGATCCAGACCTTTTGTGGGTCGTGGATAGTGAGGCCATGGCTCGAGTGAACCGTAAGGGCGTAACCGAGGCGCCTCAATGGTGACAACGACGACATCATTCAGGAGAAGCTCTTCCTTGTTGCCTGTACCAGGAATTGTCACAAGGATGTTCTGCTTCCGACTGTCTTTGGGGTGGTAGAGAACAGGCACCGGTGTGTCTGG
The DNA here is from genome assembly GCA_029237695.1 of Conchocele bisecta. Lineage (NCBI taxonomy): Eukaryota > Metazoa > Mollusca > Bivalvia > Lucinida > Thyasiridae > Conchocele > Conchocele bisecta. Next base: position 10,586,566 of record CM055270.1, read on the forward strand.
GAAGTGCTCTTTATGCCTTTTCAGTAACAGCTCCAGTGCCCGGTCGCGTACCTTCTGACGGCTGGTGAAGATTATGTCACAGGGCCTCCACTGCTCCACAAACCGGGCCCATCACAGGCAGCTGGGCAGAGCCTTGCGCATCTCATTGCATTGGACTCTATCTGGCTGAAGACGGATGTGCCTCTTCAGGGTCTTGAGGGCTTCGTCTTTCGCCCTGTGGTCTACTTCGACCTCTTCGTAGTAATCTACTTTTTGCTGCAGCCAGTCGTGTGGCATCTCTCCCACGATCGGTGGAGGTTGACCTTGATCACCACAACATATGACTTGAGCCCCATGTTGATCCAGCCAGTCCATGAACGTCTCTAGGATGTGCTTGGGCACAGTGCAAACCTCGTCCCAGATGATCACACGGGGGATGAACTTTTGACCCATCCGGTCGGGTGTCCAGTCATTCTGTCCGCTCCATCTGAAGAAGCTGTTGTAGGTCTGTGCTTTGACCCCACGAACCTGCATCTCCTTGGCCAGACGATGGAGTCGGTGTAAACACTAGCGGCTCTCTTACCCGGAACAGTTCGATGGCTCTCGTAGTTTTACCACTGCCCGCACCACCATTCAGGTAACTTATTCGGTGTCGGGCTAGCAGGTCGTTGTAGAATGGCGCGGTGCTGGGCGCCATGTCCTTATCATGTATTTTATAATCTGGCTTGGGTCGGTAGGCGGCATGATACTGGGGCATGTACAATTGCTCACCTTTGTCGCGCCACTGGGCTGGAGCAACTGGTGGAAGGTATGACATCCGAGTTAAACAACGAATGCACGTATCACTATCACATTCGCACAGCGCGTGGGCGACAAAGGCACTATTTCCGTTGAGCTTGTTTAGTGCGGTTTTTTGGATGTAGATGCTGTCAGTGGCCATCCGGACAGCCTCCTTAGAGTCGAATATCGAAAGCATAGAGAGGAGGTTGATGTGGGCGTAGGCCAACATGCTCGCCCGCAAGTGGGTGTACTGGGGCTGCGAGCCATCATAATACGTGAGAATATGACCCAAGGGGCATTTTTGAGGCGCGCCAACCAAGGTGCCGCTTTGGCGGGTGTCTTGCACAAGGAAGTCGAGTTCTCCCTGGTCTGTCACTAGCCTTCTGGTCAGTCGTTTGCCTTCAGCCTTGTTGCCTTGTGTGAACTTGCCGATAACGCTGCAGCCCTGATCACGGTTCTCAGGGAGCCAGACATCAGTTTGCTTCTCGAACGCAATAATAGCTTCGCGGACCTTGAGGCTTTTTAGGAGACCCGACTCTACGAGTAAGGTGAGCAGTGGTGTGGGAGCCCACCCCTGCTCTGCGAAATGCTTTCCAAACCACGCGGGGATGACGGGGTGAATGTTGTCTTGGAAATTTCACTCGATAACCTCGGCGAATCCAGTGCCAATATTTTTAGGGAGGAGGGCATTAATGCTAACCCTGGTCATCCTGTGTTTTGGGTGGCCAAACCGATCGAAATAGGGCTTGGCTTCAGCGAGGCCCTGAAAACTGGCGCGATAGTTCTCCTTCATATCGATACTGACAATATCTCGTGTGTCATAGTCCATCGAGTTCCAAAGAAGGCCACCATGACCATGCTCCACGAAAGCCTTCTGGATGTCATCCGCGAAAGGCGCCGGGGTGGGCTTCCAACGATTCTTCTCTCTGGTTATTACCGCAGCAGCATGGTTGACGCCGAAGACCTTTTCTGTAAGATCGCGGTCACCTAGACCATCGCATGCTTTAATCAAGTGGTCGTGTGTTTCCCGAGTCCGGTAGGCGGTACCCTCCTGGAGCACAGGAGTGGCCGTTGTGGACGATGAGTTCTACTTTTCGATAACTTTGGGTACCACGTCGCTGGTACTTCCCACTGTCGTAGATGTCCCCACCGGCAATGTCCTTCAAGACGATCGCCCGTTCGATAATGCTTTCAAGCTCAGCCACGTCGGCAACTGTGACACCCGGTTCATGGACCCTGTCCACCCACTGCTGGATTTTCTGTCGCCTCGTGGTAGTGAGCCCTTGGCCCCTCGAGGCACTTTCAAAATGATCCACCACTATCTGGGCAACGCAGTTGAGGTCGCCATCTCTTAGCGGAGCAAGGTTGGCAGGATCTGGGTCTTTTATTGTATACTGCCCATAGACAACAGCGGTAACGGGGTAGGCATTCTGGTAGTATGGTATATCGATCCCGCTCAGAGCGTCCGGCTTTGTGTCACTGTTAATTTTTACAACGCCTTGGCCCTTACGCCTTTCTTTTTTTACTGGATCAAATTTGTCTTCGACCACCCAATCTCCCTCATCCTGTTCTCGTAAATACTTGAGTTTCAGGATGTATTCCCCCTGTGGGAGTTCTTGGAGAAGGCTCGATGCCCTATCGTCTGTCATCATGCCATCTATGGATACGCGGCCCGCTTTGATATCTACTACTTTCGGGTCACCAACCCTCATCAATTCACGAATTGGAGTTGGAGGCGGGTGTTCTGCCTCAACTCTCCATGTTGAGAAGACCGCTGCGGCGCCATCAACTTCAAACTCGTCTTTGGCGTCGTTCAGAATCTTAACCCACGGTTCATCGGCTGGAAGCCGCACCAGGTGAGGGGCCTGTGTGTCTAGGTCGATAAATTGTTGATCCTCTGGGATGGGTTCAGATATTCGCACAAAAATATCTTGGATCAATATATCCATTATGTGATTACATACACATACTGAGTATAACTTATGGATTTCTTATCTCTAATAGGGTGTTATTTTTTATTAATTTTGTAAAAATTAATATAGCAAGTTTTGTTATGTATGACAGATTACTATATATACCGAGTATAACTTATGGATTTCTTATCTCTAATAGGGTGTTATTTCCCATAATAATTTTCTTAAAATTAAATTATGAGAAATTATGACAAAATATGAGAAATTATGACAAAATTGGGACTGAAATGGGGCTGGGAGGCTCGGTGAAGACAGAAAAGAGAAAGGATAACAAAATAGGGACTGAAATGGGGCTGGGAGGCTCGGTGGACGCAGAAAAGGGGATGGATAACGAAATATGGAGGCCGAAATGGGGCTAGGAGGCTCGATGGACGCTGGCGAGGTCCCCCCCCCAATTTTGTTACTCGCCCCTCCCCCTCCCTGCTGCTAATTATAATGTAATATTGTTCATTTTCTTCCAAACCTGGATGTACTGGGAAACCAGATTACTCTTGTTGGATGAAACAACATTATGACGTAAGCATAGTCGCGGCACCCCAAGGTGCAAACTCTGTGTCACAAAATTCAATTCTGTGTGCACAAAATTCAATTCTGTGTCACAAAATTCATTCTGTGTAACAAAAATTCAATTCTGTGTCACAAAATTCATTCTGTCAATTCTGTGTCACAAAATTCAATTCTGTGTAACAAAATTCAATTCTGTGTCACAAAATTCCATTCTGCACACACATGTAAGAAGGACTACCATTGGTCAGAAACTGGACTGGATGGAGAAATGGGTCACGGTCGCCGATCAGCGATCCAAAATGGCGTCTGAAGAAGTAAGTTTCAGAGAACGCTGGATGAAACACACTTGTTACTGCTTTGTAGCTTAGTGTTGCAAGGTATTCTTACTGTTTAAACGTATACACGGGGTGCTAGCAAGGTCCCACGATAAAATGGTCTCGTGTGGTGGTTACAATAAGATTAGTCACAATAAGATTCTTGGATAGAACTAGAGGCATATATTTTGTAATCATAATATAACCAAAATAACTGTCCATAAAGAAGTATAATATTGATATATTTTTGGGATATTTTCGCATTGAAATATTTAAACCTGCAAGTGTACTCCACCATCTAGTAAAATGGACTAAGACCGATCTCAACCAATCAACGTAGAGATGACATAGACTATCATACGCAAACCATTTTTTGTGGAAAAAACTGACTTTTGTGGACAAAACTGAATTCTGTCCCACAAAGCTGAATTTTGTTCACAAAACTCAATTCTGTCTTACAAAATTGAATCCTTTATAACAAAAATGAATTGTGTATATCAGAATTTTACATAATTGGATTTTGTGATTTTTAGTGTTACAAAACTCAATTTTGTCTGGACAAAATTGGTTTTTGTATCAGAATTTTACATAATTGGAATTTGTGATTTTTAGTGTTACAAAACTCAATTTTGTCTGGACAAATTTTGGTTTTGTACATAATTAATCCTGTCCTGCATGGCGCCCAGTAGCATTACATTCTTGTGAATATTTGCACGGGTGTTTTGCTGTGAGGAAAAACCCGTAATCAACTCCTTACAAATAATACACCGTGAAGAGAACACCCGTAATTGCGCGTGTACTTTCCTGGAAACCACCAGCTACCATGAAAAATGTTTAATTTGTATTAGTCAAAATAAAGAAAACTTGGAGAGCATCGACTAATCTACAATGTCAATCTCATCGAACACATTCCAAACATGTACTCAAATTTATCTAGTTCATGGAAACAGATGCGTAATTTGGTTTACATGACGTCACTTGTGCGCGGGGAAACACGTCGTTGGGCAACTATTCCTGCGCAGAGTACAAGTCATTGATTATAATCTCAAAAATAGACTAAATGTGCATATTTATCCGCGGTGGAATTGTAATAAATAGAATATTCCATCGTACATGTTTGAATAGCGGAAGTCCGAAAGTTGAACAGTAATTAACTTGATATACGTTTGATAAAATCATGGGCAAACGCAACACAAAGTTTTCATTTGTTGACATCGAGTATACGTTGAACGTGTCAAAAGTCGCATAAATATGCCGAGATATTCTGTATAGGGGCGTAAACAAGTATCCATCACATGCACTGGTGCGGTACAATCAATATTCCACCCGCGTGAACATGTTTGTTGTCATAAACGCGACAAAGCCTCAGAAACTTCGACAAAGCCTCGTTTCTGACGACCTATTCTGAGACTCGGGTGGAATATCCATTGTCCCACACCTGTGCATATAAAGTATACTCTTAGTATCACTTTACACTTATAGTTTGCCCTATTTTCTAAGCCAATCGCTGGACAGTATTATGCTCCACTTATTTCTGACACATATTGCAATGTTTAACCCCAATAAGTTGTGCATTACCAGTAGCCTATTTCACCAACATTGCAAAGTATACTTTTCTAGCAAAGTATACTTTGACGGAGAAATTTTAAATTTTAGGATAAATTTATTAATTTTTATAATACTGAATTTATTACATTATCACAGCCATTTTGGCTGTGATAATGTAATATATTCAGTATAATAATTCTGAATACTTAATCATCAAATTTATCCCGTCAACACAGTGCGTATGTGCCGTGAATCACGGTGCCGTGAAACATTTTTGACATCCTGTCAATACGACCTATTCACTGCGTATGAATATGTGCGGTGACTGGGGTTATTTTGTTTGCATTTTAAAGCCATGTGTAGGTGTTCACGGGATAAATAGAATAGTAGGTTAGTGCCGTGAATGGGAACAATATCTGGCGCGGCACGGAAACGGGATGTGCTTCTGCAGAGCGTCGCCCATCCTGTTTCCTAAGCCTTGCCAGATATTGTTTCACATTCACGGCACCAACCTACTATTCTCTATGTATGCAGTCGTTAGTTCTATATGAAATAATGCATTTCAGGAAAAATAAATGATGACTCCCTCAAAGTATACTTTGCTAGAAAAGTATACTTTGCAATGTTGATGAAATCGGCTACAGATTTAATGATTAACTGAATACTCGGATGGGACACTATATTGTATAGTTGGCTGAACTATAAGTCAGTTATTGTTCACATATAGGGATGTTTAAGGAACTAAATGCTGCGGTCGCTAGTGCTCCCTCGCATTTAATTCCTTAAACATTCAATATGTGAGCAATAACTTAATACTAAATGTGAGCGAGACAAAAATAAACATATTGAATACCAGAAACATCATCGGAGAGACAAATGGCAATGGTTGTACTCAGTGAAACTGCACTGCGCCGGTGTAAAATGTTTCACGTCGAAAAATGCAGCGGTTTCCTGACGAGTTGTCAGTCGGTTCTACCTACAGCTATCGCATAAATACATTTTTCGTCTAGTAACCGGCGCAAATTTCTTTCGCCGGTTACTAGACGAAAATGTGTTTATGCAGTATCTTCTGCATGGCATGTAGCTGAATGTGAATTCGTCGGTAATCCGCCGCATATTTCGACGTGAAGCTTGTTAAGCCTGTTCGGAGTGCATCAACAGTGGTATTATATTTAGCAGTATAAAATACGGTGTACTCACGTGTATCACATACACGATTTACGATTGTCAATTGAAATACACCCGACCTGAAAGCCAAAATGTCTCACATATTAGATAATGTAGTTTGCGGTCGGCGTGATATAGCTGCCGGTTTTGCGTGCGTCCAGCATTTGCGTTTTTAACTACTAAATATCACCACAACCCCTTATCTCTAATAGGGGTGGGCTTCCAACGATTCTTCTCTCTGGTTATTACCGCAGCAGCATGGTTGACGCCGAAGACCTTTTCTGTAAGATCGCGGTCACCTAGACCATCGCATGCTTTAATCAAGTGGTCGTGTGTTTCCCGAGTCCGGTAGGCGGTACCCTCCTGGAGCACAAACTGGTCCACAGTTAGCTGCTTGTCCTCTCCCCCTAAGAGCCATACTGCGATCGGCTGGTCTCGTGTTGCTTCTCTGATAGCTTCCCACACATCACCCTGATATATGCGAACCCGTCTAGAACCCGGGAAGTGCAGGTCTTTAGACCAGGCGTGGCCGTTGTGGACGATGAGTTCTACTTTTCGATAACTTTGGGTACCACGTCGCTGGTACTTCCCACTGTCGTAGATGTCCCCACCGGCAATGTCCTTCAAGACGATCGCCCGTTCGATAATGCTTTCAAGCTCAGCCACGTCGCCAACTGTGACACCCGGTTCATGGACCCTGTCCACCCACTGCTGGATTTTCTGTCGCCTCGTGGTAGTGAGCCCTTGGCCCCTCGAGGCACTTTCAAAATGATCCACCACTATCTGGGCAACGCAGTTGAGGTCGCCATCTCTTAGCGGAGCAAGGTTGGCAGGATCTGGGTCTTTTATTGTATACTGCCCATAGACAACAGCGGTAACGGGGTAGGCATTCTGGTAGTATGGTATATCGATCCCGCTCAGAGCGTCCGGCTTTGTGTCACTGTTAATTTTTACAACGCCTTGGCCCTTACCCCTTTCTTTTTTCACGGGATCAAATTTGTCTTCGACCACCCAATCTCCCTCATCCTGTTCTCGTAAATACTTGAGTTTCAGGATGTATTCCCCCTGTGGGAGTTCTTGGAGAAGGCTCGATGCCCTTTCGTCTGTCATCATGCCATCTATGGATACGCGGCCCGCTTTGATATCTACTACTTTCGGGTCACCAACCCCCATCAATTCACGAATTGGAGTTGGAGGCGGGTGTTCTGCCTCAACTCTCCATGTTGAGAAGACCGCTGCGGCGCCATCAACTTCAAACTCGTCTTTGGCGTCGTTCAGAATCTTAACCCACGGTTCATCGGCTGGAAGCCGCACCAGGTGAGGGGCCTGTGTGTCTAGGTCGATAAATTGTTGATCCTCTGGGATGGGTTCAGATATTCGCACAAAAATATCTTGGATCAATATATCCATTATGTGATTACATACACATACTGAGTATAACTTATGGATTTCTTATCTCTAATAGGGTGTTATTTTTTATTAATTTTGTAAAAATTAATATAGCAAGTTTTGTTATGTATGACAGATTACTATATATACCGAGTATAACTTATGGATTTCTTATCTCTAATAGGGTGTTATTTCCCATAATAATTTTTTAAAAATTAAATTATGAGAAATTATGAGAAATTATGACAAAATATGAGAAATTATGACAAAATTGGGACTGAAATGGGGCTGGGAGGCTCGGTGAACACAGAAAAGAGAAAGGATAACAAAATAGGGACTGAAATGGGGCTGGGAGGCTCGGTGGACGCAGAAAAGGGGATGGATAACGAAATATGGAGGCTGGGAGGCTCGATGGACGCTGGCGAGGTCCCCCCCCCCCAATTTTGTTACTCGCCCCCCCCCCCCTCCCTGCTGCTAATTATAATGTAATATTGTTCATTTTCTTCCAAACCTGGATGTACTGGGAAACCAGATTACTCTTGTTGGATGAACAACATTATGACGTAAGCATAGTCGCGGCACCCCAAGGTGCAAACTCTGTGTCACAAAATTCAATTCTGTGTGCCACAAAATTCAATTCTGTGTCACAAAATTCAATTCTGTGTAACAAAATTCAATTCTGTGTCACAAAATTCAATTCTGTCAATTCTGTGTCACAAAATTCAATTCTGTGTAACAAAATTCAATTCTGTGTCACAAAATTCCATTCTGCACACACATGTAAGAAGGACTACCATTGGTCAGAAACTGGACTGGAGAAATGGGTCACGGTCGCCGATCAGCGATCCAAAATGGCGTCTGAAGAAGTAAGTTTCAGAGAACGCTGGATGAAACACACTTGTTACTGCTTTGTAGCTTAGTGTTGCAAGGTATTCTTACTGTTTAAACGTATACACGGGGTGCTAGCAAGGTCCCACGATAAAATGGTCTCGTGTGGTGGTTACAATAAGATTAGTCACATAAGATTCTTGGATAGAACTAAGGCATATATTTTGTAATCATAATATAACCAAAATAACTGTCCATAAAGAAGTATAATATTGATATATTGGGTTATATTTTCGCATTGAAATATTTAAACCTGCAAGTGTACTCCACCATCTAGTAAAATGGACTAAGACCGATCTCAACCAATCAACGTAGAGATGACATAGACTATCATACGCAAACTATTTTTTGTGGAAAAAACTGACTTTTGTGGACAAAACTGAATTTTGTCCCACAAAACTGAATTTTGTTCACAAAACTCAATTCTGTCTTACAAAATTGAATCCTTTATAACAAAAATGAATTGTGTATATAAGAATTTTACATAATTGGATTTTGTGATTTTTAGTGTTACAAAACTCAATTTTGTCTGGACAAAATTGGTTTTTGTATCAGAATTTTACATAATTGGAATTTGTGATTTTTAGTGTTACAAAACTCAATTTTGTCTGGACAAAATTGGTTTTGTACACATAATTAACCTGTCCTGCATGGCGCCCAGTAGTATTACATTCTTGTGAGTTATTTGCACGGGTTTTGCTGTGAGGAAAAACCCGTAATCAACTCCTTACAAATAATACACCGTGAAGAGAACACCCGTAATTGCGCGTGTGCTTTCCTGGAAACCACCAGCTACCATGAAAAATGTTTAATTTGTATTAGTCAAAATAAAGAAAACTTGGAGAGCATCGACTAATCTACAATGTCAATCTCATCGAACACATTCCAAACATGTACTCAAATTTATCTAGTTCATGGAAACAGATGCGTAATTTGGTTTACATGACGTCACTTGTACGCGGGGAAACACGTCGTTGGGCAACTATTCCTGCGCAGAGTACAAGTCATTGATTATAATCGCAAAAATAGACTAAATGTGCATATTTATCCGCGGTGGAAGTGTAATAAATAGAATATTCCATCGTACATGTTTGAATAGCGGAAATAATACACTCGAGTCCGAAAATTGAACAGTAATTAACTTGATATACGTTTGATAAAATCATGGGCAAACGCAACACAAAGTTTTCATTTGTTGACATCGAGTATACGTTGAACGTGTCAAAAGTCGCATAAATATGCCGAGATATTCTGTATAGGGGCGTAAACAAGTATCCATCACATGCACTGGTGCGGTACAATCAATATTCCACCCGCGTGAACATGTTTGTTGTCATAAACGCGACAAAGCCTCAGAAACTTCGACAAAGCCTCGTTTCTGACGACCTATTCTGAGACTCGGGTGGAATATCCATTGTCCCACACCTGTGCATATAAAGTATACTCTTAGTATCACTTTACACTTATAGTTTGCCCTATTTTCTAAGCCAATCGCTGGACAGTATTATGCTCCACTTATTTCTGACACATATTGCAATGTTTAACCCCAATAAGTTGTGCATTACCAGTAGCCTATTTCACCAACATTGCAAAGTATACTTTTCTAGCAAAGTATACTTTGACGGAGAAATTTTAAATTTTAGGATAAATTTATTAATTTTTATAATACTGAATTTATTACATTATCACAGCCATTTTGGCTGTGATAATGTATATTCAGTATAATAATTCTGAATACTTAATCATCAAATTTATCCCGTCAACACAGTGCGTATGTGCCGTGAATCACGGTGCCGTGAAACATTTTTGACATCCTGTCAATACGACCTATTCACTGCGTATGAATATGTGCGGTGACTGGGGTTATTTTGTTTGCATTTTAAAGCCATGTGTAGGTGTTCACGGGATAAATAGAATAGTAGGTTAGTGCCGTGAATGGGAACAATATCTGGCGCGGCACGGAAACGGGATGTGCTTCTGCAGAGCGTCGCCCATCCTGTTTCCTAAGCCTTGCCAGATATTGTTTCACATTCACGGCACCAACCTACTATTCTCTATGTATGCAGTCGTTAGTTCTATATGAAATAATGCATTTCAGGAAAAATAAATGATGACTCCCTCAAAGTATACTTTGCTAGAAAAGTATACTTTGCAATGTTGATGAAATCGGCTACAGATTTAATGATTAACTGAATACTCGGATGGGACACTATATTGTATAGTTGGCTGAACTATAAGTCAGTTATTGTTCACATATAGGGATGTTTAAGGAACTAAATGCTGCGGTCGCTAGTGCTCCCTCGCATTTAATTCCTTAAACATTCAATATGTGAGCAATAACTTAATACTAAATGTGAGCGAGACAAAAATAACATATTGAATACCAGAAACATCATCGGAGAGACAAATGCCAATGGTTGTACTCAGTGAAACTGCACTGCGCCGGTGTAAAATGTTTCACGTCGAAAAATGCAGCGGTTTCCTGACGAGTTGTCAGTCGGTTCTACCTACAGCTATCGCATAAATACATTTTTCGTCTAGTAACCGGCGCAAATTTCTTTCGCCGGTTACTAGACGAAAATGTGTTTATGCAGTATCTTCTGCATGTAGCTGAATGTGAATTCGTCGGTAATCCGCCGCATATTTCGACGTGAAGCTTGTTAAGCCTGTTCGGAGTGCATCAACAGTGGTATTATATTTAGCAGTATAAAATACGGTGTACTCACGTGTATCACATACACGATTTACGATTGTCAATTGAAATACACCCGACCTGAAAGCCAAAATGTAGTTTGCGGTCGGCGTGATATAGCTGCCGGTTTTGCGTGCGTCCAGCATTTGCGTTTTTAACTACTAAATATCACCACAACCCCAAGTCCAATTGACTTGAAACTTCATATATCTCTTTATCATCATCCATAGTTTCATTCTATGGACCCATACATGCGCCCATGTTCAAGGTCAAATTAGTTTGAAATTTGCTTTAAAGTTTGTTTTATGAATTATGCGTTAAAGTATTTAAGTATCCATTATCTCTGCAACCCGTCACAACTCCAGTCATTCTTTTAAAGCACATTCCCAACGTCTGCTTCTTCCATCTGCTGGACTGCTGGATCCCGTTTCACTAAACTTCGTACGACTAAAATGTTCGTAAGTGCAAATTTAGGATTGTCTGAACATTTTAATTGATGGATTTACATTTATTGAGCATATGCAGCATATTCTCAATAAATGTAAATCCAATAGTTGTTTACAAGAAAACATTGTTAATGTTAAATGTGCGGACTATCACACTTTTGCACTTATAAACATTTTAGTCGTACGAAGTTTAGTGAAACGGGCCCAAGTTGACCAAACTTCATATGAATGGTGCATGCGTTACTTTGTTGCAGATTTGTTAAAATGGAGGTTGTCGCCTAATCCAAGATGGCCGCCGTAGACAAGTATATCGAATTGTTAAACGAGGACGGCCGCGGCCCGCATGTCGAGCCCGCCGAGGCATTTGATGGTCTCACGGACGCACGGACGCACGGACACCCGGACGTCATTGTAATCACTATGTCTCGCTTTCCGCAAGCGGGCTCGACAAAAATCAACTCAAGAACTGACAGACCGATTTCGACAGGAATGATCGATAGTCAATGCTCTTTCAGATTTGTTAAAATGAGGACCCAGGGCTAAAAAATGGGCGTGTCCTGACGGATCAAATAGGGTTAATTGTCACATTTTACCAAATATGATCATGTCAAATTCTTACATCTATAATGTTCTGAAGAACTGCCAGACCGATTTCGGCAAGACTTGACAGGAATGATAAATAGTCGATGCTCTTTCAGATTTGTTTAAGTGGTGACCGAGGGGTCAAAAATGGATGGGACCCGGGTCGGTCAAGCAAGGTCAAATTTAATTGTTTGACCGAATATCATCATGTCATCTATCAAATCGAATATATCGACGAGACGATCGCTCTGGAGCATTTTATACCGAAATCTGATGAGTACTTCATCGACGATGGCCGCCAAAATGTCATTATATTGCAACACTTCAAAGTCTTCTTCCAAACTGACGGGCCGATGTTTGACGAAACTTGGCAGGAACTATCAATAGCAGATGCTCTTTCAGATTTGTTAAATTGTGGCCCAGGGGTAAAAGGTAGGCGGGGTCCGGGAGGGTGGGGGGCAAATATGGGTGAAATGTGAATTGTGGTCATGTCAAATTTCAGGTCGGGATATTACGCCATCCAAGTCTATCCAAAAGGTTATATTTTCGTTAGAGATTCAAGTATCTTCATCTCATAAACAGCTTGGCCGATCCTGGCCAAATTTCACAGTTATAGTCCGTGTGTGAAGCATTTTCAGATACGTGAAAATGAAGGTTGTCATATATTCCAAGATGACCGCTGTATAAATATAGCTAAAATTCTTAAACTATGCCATCGCCGGGTTTACCCACAACCAATGGGTCAATGTTACTCAAATGCGCCAGGGTAGTTATAACTATCAATGTTACAAAGCTACTAATACACTTTATATTCGCCAACATCCGCCTAGCGTAGCAGTAGCCTATTTCATCAACATGACAAAGCATACTTCGCTAGCAAAGTATACTTTGAGGGAGAAATTTTCAATTTAAGGAGAAATTTATTATTTTTTATTATATTGAATTTATTACATTATCACAGCCATTTTGGCTGTGATGTAATACATTCAGTATAATAGTTGTGCATACTTGTAATCATCATCAAATATATGCAGTCGTTAGTTCTATATGACATAATGCATTTCGTGAAAAATAAATGATTACTCCCTCAAAGCATACTTTGCTAGATAAGTATACTTTGCAATGTTGGTGAAATCGGCTACTGGTTAGTGTCTTTTGATATCAGGCTTAATTCGTTTGACTCGGAAATGGTAGGAATTCCCACAAAATCAGAACGCCTTTCCCCTAAAAGTAGTAGTATTACTAATAATCATATTCAATTTGCTCATATAAGGGGAATACATTCAACTACCACATACAAGAATGCCATATACGTATCTGAGGAGGCAAGCTACTGATGATGTTTTGGCGAAGATCCGACTAACATATGAGGAGATATGCGAAATTTGGAGGTACATCCAAAGTTTTGATGGACATGATTGATTGATTGAGTGGTGTTTAACGGCCTATCAACAGCTAAGGTAATTTAAGACCGTGCCAACAGGTTCGATCCCGTATTTAACCTGCTGCACTGGGGTGGGGGGGGGGGGTCAGAAAGTTCAGAACGGAATATTTACATCTAAAACTAGATGACCGGTAAATGCTCCCCGATGACGCCTATATTGAAATTCAAAGTACTTGACCCTGGGTATTGGTGTAGTATGCTTATTAATCACAATAAATGGTGATTAATGTGTATATGAATGTTTCAAGCTGATATCGCAAGCGGTCACAGAGATATACCAATTTCGAAAACTTTAACGCAAACTTTAACAAAATAATCTAAGTCATTTGACCATGAGCTCCTGGGCAGCATGAGTAGGATATACAATGAAAATATGGATGGTGATCAATGTGTATAATTATGAAATTTCAAGTTGATATCACAAGCGGTCACAGAGATATAGAAATTTGAAAAAACTTTAACGTAAGGTTAACAAACAAAATTCGAAATCATTTGACCTTAGCAGTGGGCTCCTGGGCAGCATGGGTATGGTATACAATGAAAATATGGATGTTGATCAATGTGTATATGAAGTTTCAAGTTGATATCGCAAGCGGTCACAGAGATACATCAACTTGAAAAACTTTAACGTACAACTTTAACAACAATATTAAAGTCATTTGACATTGATCTTAGGATTCTGAGCAGCATGGGTAGGGTATACAATGAAAATAAGGATGGTGATCAATGTGTATATGAAGTTTCAAGTTGATATCCCAAGCAGTCACAGAGATATTAGTCTAGTACTGGATGGTAGGATACAGGCTCCCGTCTGCCGAAAGTGATTGTTTTGGCTAAAAGTGCTGTTGATGGACTTATTAAGCAGATAAAACGTGGTGGCAATTTTTCTTTTTCTTTTTTAACTTTTTACAGGCCGACGAAATACCCCACCCACTTTTTTTACTATTACACGCGGGTTCGCGTTCGCATCAGCTTTACATACATGATGAAACTGATATTTTGAGTGTGATGTTATCGTCGGATGCTTTAAAATCAATTAAGCAATATTCCAATGACAAGTTGTTGTCTGTATACTTACACGAAAATACCCCACCCACATATTTGCCAGTATGAACATTGTGGGTGTTTTGTAAATGTTTATGTACATGTTGTGTGTAGGAATTATGTAAACTTTAACATGGTATTCTTAACGAACGCATACGAAATATCTTAGGTGGCAATTTCATTTTTCATTTTTAATTGTTTACGGCCCGCGAGAATATCCACCCACTATGTTAATATCACTTACATTTTTGCACATCCTTTGTATACGTGACAAAACTTACCGTTTGAAGACAAATCGTGTGAAACAGTGTAAAATAGCAAAGAAAAGATGGGGTGTTGTTGCCCACACAGGCTTCAAAATTGAAAACAATGCGGCCACATTAACCATTATGTATAATTGGTAACCATTGGTTACATATTATAGTAGGGTGATGTATGTAAAGACGTGTGATATGTCTGCCGAAAGTGATGTTTGGCTAAACGTATTGTTTAGGGACTTAGTAAGCAGAAAAAACGTGGTGGCAATTTTACTTTTCATTTTGGATTTTTGTACGGGCCCGCGAAAAGACCCCACCCACATTTTTGCAACGAATGTGCCATATAATACAAGCGTCAACAACGTCCTAACAAACAAACGCCTCATCCAAGTACTGGATAAAATGTGATATATTAACTCTGTGCTACGCAGATATACTTTACAAAGACATGACAGACGAGGCTAGTGGAGAATTAGGTCCGCGCATGTAGGCAGGGCAATTGGAACGAATATGTGTCAGCCCTCGATGAGCAAGTAACATACTTCTTCGCGCGTGATTTATACAACTACGCGCGCATGCTTCAAGTACACCTTGCCCAGATGAACGAGCTCAAGACCGAATGCCCTGAAACATGGAAAGCACTCGAAGAAGGTGAGTTTTGTGTGAAGAAAACTGGTATACCATTTACCAAACTGTTTGTGGATCAGACTCTGGAGCAGAGTATTAGAGAGTTGAAGGTGGTTGGAGGTATTACTGGTATAACTCAAAGTGAACCAACACTCAATCGATTCCTACTCACAGCTCCCGAAATGACACGCATCGTCGGTGAGTTTCAGTCATTGTATTCATCCGGTAGCATCTCACGCCCTGAAGAACATTATCAATTGTCACACGAGCTGCAACACATGCAGCAAACATCAAGATATGTCTAGAAAGCCACTGCGATGGAAATCCATTCGAAAACAAGCTGCCACTGGTAAACATAGTTTCCATGATGGCTTTACCAGACACTGCAGTGTACGAAATTCTTAAGAGAGATGAGAAGGGAACTGAACGGTATAAAGAGTTCGTAGAAATGCGATTGAGAACGGCATTTGCGCTATCTGTTTGGGATATAATTGAAAAATTGAAGCTGAAAACACACGGTACATGTTTGACAAAATCATATGTACAAATCGGCAACAAAGTAGTGAAGCTTCGTGAAGATCGCCAATTACTTGCGCGGTTTTTAGTCGTTCAACAGGCACGCCCATACATGATGTCGAAGCTGGGGGAAACAATCTGAAATTATGAGATGGCTATACCACCACGATCTCTCTTTGCTACCGACGGAACATTGCTGCTACCATCGGACAAAGTCTCATTTATGAAGGAAATAGAAAAGTTCGGACAAGCTACGGAGGCTGGTACAAAAATTTCAGCTACATCTAATGAGAATACTACTGTTAGGAGTTAGGAGAACTTACACTTGGAACAGCAGAACATCCAGTTCAGACAGGCGAGGACATTGAAATGTGTAGTACAACTTCCGATGCCACTCCCGATAATAATACTGACAAGGACAACGATACGT
>CM055270.1:10603648-10647749 GCA_029237695.1 Conchocele bisecta
GGTATTGACGAGACGATCACTCTGGAGAATTTTTTGTCTAAATCAGATGATTACGTCATCCAAGATGGCCACTGATAGTTCAAAAGGTCATTCTTTTACTAAAGATTTCAAACGTCTTTTTCTTGTGAACTGCTTGGCCGATATCGGCCAAACTTAACTGTAATGATTTGTGGGTGAAGCCTGTTCATTTTTGTTAAAATGGAGGTCATCACCAAATCCAAGATGGCCGCCGTTGAGAAGTAGGTCAAATTGTCAAAAAATCTTCTTCTCACAAACCTCCAGGCCGATATCGACGAAACTTGGTAAGAATGATTGATAGTTATCGCTATTTCAGATTTGTTCATATGGTGGCCCCTGGGTCAAAAATGGGCGTGGCCCGAGGGGTCAAATAGGGGTCAAATTTTATTTTTGACCGAATATGGTCATTAGCCAGGTTTTTTGAAAAAAAATCCAGGCTATTGGATTGGCGAAAGCCGGGCGGGCGGGCGGACGGGCGACGGGCGGCGTCCACAATCAATGTTAAGTTTTCGTGTTTGAGTCCATTTCTTTGTGACTGTACCACCTAGGACCACCAAACTTTCACAGCTTCATAATCAAGGGGTGCCCACCACATATCACTATCCAACATGTTACTTATTTTTTTAACTTCACCCATTTTTTCCGCGTAGTCGACTTAGCCATTTTCAATGTTAAGTTTTCGCGTTTACAATGTTAAGTTTTCATGTTTAAGTCCATTTCTTTGGTACTGTACCACCTAGGACCACCAAACTTTCACAGCTTCATAATCAAGGGGTACCCACCACCTATCACTATCCAACATGTTACTTTTTTTTTTAACTTCACCCATTTTTTCTGCGCAGTCGACTTAGCCATTTTCAATGTTAAGTTCGCGTTTACAATGTTAAGTTTTCGTGTTTAAGTCCATTTCTTTGGTACTGTACCACCTAGGACCACCAAACTTTCACAGCTTCATAACCAAGGGTGCCTACCACATACAACTATCCAATCATGTGACCATTTTTTTACCCTCACCTATTATTTCTACGTAATTGACTTGAGCCATTTTCAACGTTAACTTTTTAACGTACGTCTGGTTAAAGTTTTTTGGTTTTAAAACTTTTTCGTTATACTATATCTCTGCAACTGCTTCGCCCATTACCTTGAAACTTCACATGGGTGTTTATCATCATCCATATTTTCATTCTAACCCCCAACCGTGCGGCCCCTGTGCCCAATGTCAAGGTCAAATTACTTTGATTTTTTTTTGTTAAAGTTTTTTCGTGTACTATATCTCTGCAACTGTTCTTCACCCAATACCTTGATACTTCACATGGGTGTTTATCATCATTGTTGCACCTGCTTGCGGAAAGCGCGATCCTGTGCCCAATGTCAAGGTCAAATTACTTTGAATTTTTTTGTTAAAGTTTTTTTGTGTACTATATCTCTGCAACTGCTTCACCCAATACCTTGATACTTCACATGGGTGTTTATCATCATTGTCGCACCTGCTTGCGAAAGCGCGATCCTGTGCCCAATGTCAAGGTCAAATTACTTTGAATTTTTTTGTTAAAGTTAAAGTTTTTTCGTGTACTATATCTCTGCAACTGCTTCACCCAATACCTTGATACTTCACATGGGTGTTTATCATCATTGTCGCACCTGCTTGCGGAAAGCGCGATCCTGTGCCCAATGTCAAGGTCAAATTACTTGAATTTTTTTGTTAATGTTTTTTCGTGTACTATATCTCTGCAACTGCTTTACCCAATACCTTGATACTTCACATGGGTGTTTATCATCATTGTCACACCTGCTTGCGGAAAGCGTGATATCGTCGGCATTTTGGCATACGTCCGTCCGTTCGTCCGTGTGTCCAGTTAAAGTTTTTGGTTAAAGTTTTTGTCCACTGCTATATCTATTTTTTTAGTGTCCATGCCTCGCCCAAGGCGCGACATGCAGGCCACGGCCATCTAGTCTACAAAAATTGGGTATAATATGTTATCCAAGTGTCTATGCTTGGAAAAAACCTGGCCTTCGTGGCTTTGCCTCGTTTCTTGTTTTATATATCAAATCGAAGGTATAGCAGTAAATCACATGCACATTCGCAATATATGTTAGATCAGAAGGTACCAACAAACATGTGGAACATTTGAAGTTGTAAGTGAAGAGTCTTTGTGAAATCAAGATGACCACTATGGAAGCTTTTAGGTGAGCGATACAGGCCCATTTGGGCCTCTTGTTTTTATATTCATGGTCTGCCTTTCTGCTGGTTCATAAGGATACTAATGGCAACTGTAACCCATTTTTCTGTCCTGGAAATGTGATTTGTGTCTTTGCTTGCATACACAGTAATGTTTGTTTCCTGTGCCTTGATATATTCTTGTTTTGAAGCTGTGATCAGCAGTGGATACATGATTTAGGTGTAGACGGGGGGTGCAGTTTCAGTTGTACATGATTTAGGTGTAGACGGGGGGTGGAGTTTCAGTGGATACATGATTTAGGTGTAGACGGGGGGTGCAGTTTCACTTGTACATGAGACGTACCTTATATGATTGTCAACATTCCGGAAATATAATTATCTTTTTCTGTAATTCTTCACATTTCTCATCAAAAGTATATGTTGTTACCACTCAGTTGAACCATTCAATTGAGTGGTAACAACATACACGTTGGATGAAAATTAATAAAATAATCAGACCTTTCCACGTAAAACAATAAGGTAAAATGTAAACTCGGCACATTTTAGAGAGGGTATGTGGCAGACATGCTCCCGCCTGGATCTGCACCCCGAAAATAATTCATATTGTCGCCACCCTGTCCGTCTGTATAATTATTTTCTGTATGAAAATTGGAAAACCATTTGATCTGAATCAATACATGTATATGGGGCCTGTTTCACTAAACTTCGTACGACTGAAATGTTCGTAAGTGCAAACTTTTGATAGTCTGTAAATATCACATTAGCAATGTTTTCTTATAAACAATTGTTGGATTTACTTTTATTGAGCATGCAGCCTATGCTCTATAAGTGTAAATCCATCAATTGAAATTTCCAGACGATCCTAAATTTGCACTTGCGAACATTTTATTCGTACAGAGTTTAATGAAACGGGCCCCTGATGCATATCCAGTTGAGACAAATCTGGAAAGATGAAATAGTGTTCAATGTATTGGCAACTCTATGCATGTGCTTTAAAGTAAAGACATCAAAAGGCGGCGCCGCGTTTTGGGTGTGGGACGCATTTTACTTTTGTTTTTTACTAGTTGGACGATATGTCATTTATAGAAAATTACATATCGTCCAACTAGTAAAAACAAAAGTAATAACGAAAGTTGATGAAATTTTCACACCCAATGTAGAATCCTATTCCGCATTCGCTCTAAACATTTTGTCCACTTTCGCCGTCATTATGGAAAATATTGTAAATTGTATAACTATTTTTCATCCGCTATCGCACATCTTCTTAGGTACAAGCTGACATGGTTTGTTTCATTTATGGCCAGTCTAGCTCCAGGGGGCCGTTTCACTAAACTTCCTACGACTAAAATGTTCGTAAGTGAAAAATTATGATAGTCTGTAAATTTCACACTAACACTGTTTTCTTGTAAACAATTGTTGGTTTTACATTTATTGAGCATAGGCTGCATATGCAGCCTATGCTCAATAAATGTAAATCCATCAATTGAAATTTGCAGACGATTCTAAATTTGCGCTTACGAACATTTTAGTCGTAAGAAGTTTAGTGAAACGGCCCCCTGATCTGATAACCCATTCCTGCAACTTAATAAAGATCTACACTCAGTCTGTTTCACGACAAAGACTATGCAGACAACACAGACTATGTAGACAATTTGTGACAGGCAGAAAGTTTGGGTTGCCTCACAGGCTGATCTTGGTCAGAAACCCTACTTTATCCAGTGTGTCCGAAATATTTTGTTGTCATGGATTTTGACCATATACATAATAGTTAACCAAGGGGTTAAGATAAACATACATCATAATAAAGTCATGAAATTGCTTTCTTGTTGTCTAACCATGTCACACCATGTACTTGTTGAAAAATATGCATATTGATGTTGTTGCCACAAAAATGTTAACACATTTTAAAATACGGAGATTGAGGCAATCACAGAGGTCTCAATATCTTTTTAACACCCCTCGTACTAGTACATGAACTATTGTAATGTTCGAAAAAAAGCATTAGCCTGCTACAGATATATAACATGGTCAAGTTCTTGTTCTTATATCTTACATGTCTTCTCCTTTCATACAATTGTCAGGTGATGCTCTTTCAAGGTGTATGATCATGTGGTACTAACAACAACAACAAGTACTGAAACTTCCAGAATCCATCTGATTCAAAGTACGTGTTATTTTATATTGTCTTTATTACGAAACGGATTTTGATGAAATATGGCGCATCAAACGTGTCTTGTTAAGCTGCAATTGGTGGTCTCTGTACTTTGGCCCAAACTTCTGTTGTTTTTGCGAAGAATCGATTTCCGTGTCAGTAGACACGGAAATCGATTCTTCGCAAAAACGACATAAGTCTTTGCCAAACTCACTGGACGACCAAATGCAGCTCATGAAGACGCGTTTGCTGCGTCCTATTTCATAAAAATCTGTTACATATTAAGGAAAATATCAAATAATACTTACTTTGGAGTGGGCAACATTTCAACACTTTCAGCCACTGTTGTTGTTATAACCATGTGATCATGCACCTTGTCTTTGCACTGACCGAATACATACAGACTGATTATAACAACGTGTATTACTTGTATTGACTACATTTGTAGATATGCATATCCGGACTGCAACAAATTTGTTGGACGAATAACATCACATGCCTTTAGCTAATGACGTTAATGTAATGTTACAATGCTTTCACAGCAACATTCTTTACAGAGAAAGCTGCATCATACTAGTATTTGTGACAATGTTACCTGATAAATAGAATACCAGTAGACGATTTCACCAACATTGCAAAGTATACTTTTCCAGCAAACTATACTTTGAGGGAGAATTTTTAAATTTTAGGATCAATTTATTAATTTTTAGCCAGGTTTTTTAAAAAAAAATTCCAGGCTATTGGATGGGCGGCGGGCGGGTGGCGGGCGGCGTCCACAATCAATGTTAAGTTTTCGTGTTTGAGTCCATTTCTTTGTTACTGTACCACCTAGGACCACCAAACTTTCACAGCTTTATAATCAAGGGGTGCCCACCACATATCACTATCCAACATGTTACTCTTTTTTTATCTTGACCCATTTTTTCCGCGTAGTCGACTTAGCCATTTTCAATGTTAAGTTTTCGCGTTTACAATGTTAAGTTTTCGTGTTTGAGTCCATTTCTTTGTTACTGTACCACCTAGGACCACCAAACTTTCACAGCTTCATAATCAAGGGGTGCCCACCACATATTACTATCCAACTTGTTACTTTTTTAGCCAGGTTTTTTGAGAAAAACATCCAGGCTATTGGATTGGCGAAAGCCGGGCGGGCGGGCGGGCGGGCGGCGGCGGGCGGCGGGCGGCGCGTCCACAATCAATGTTAAGTTTTCGTGTTTGAGTCCATTTCTTTGTTACTGTACCACCTAGGACCACCAAACTTTCACAGCTTCATAATCAAGGGGTGCCCACCAACATATCACTATCCAACATGTAGGGCGGGCGGGCGGGCGGCGGGCGGCGTCCACAATCAATGTTAAGTTTTCGTGATTTGAGTCCATTTCTTTGTTACTGTACCACCTAGGACCACCAAACTTTCACAGCTTCATAATCAAGGTGCCCACCACATATCACTATCCAACATGTTACTTTTTTTTTAACTTGACCCATTTTTTTTCCGTGCAATCGACTTAGCCATTTTCAATGTTTAAGTTTTCGCGTTTTCAATGTTAAGTTTTCGTGTTTAAGTCCATTTCTTTGGTACTGTAGCAACCTAGGACCACCAAACTTTCACAGCTTATATCAAGGGGTGCCCACCACATATCACTAATCCCACATGTTAACTTTTTTTTTAACTTGACCCATTTTTTCCGCGCAATCGACTTAGCCATTTTCAAGTTAAGTTTTCGCGTTTTCAATGTTAAAGTTTTCGTTTTAAGTCCATTTCTTTGGTACTGAACCCTAGGACCACCAAACTTTCACAGTCATAATAAGTTGCCCCACCACACATATCACTATCCCAGTTACTTTTTTTTTTACTTTTCACCCTTTTTTTCCGCTTGCAGTTGACTTAGCCATTTTCAATGTTTCCGACGTTTATAATGTTAAGTTTTCGTGTTTAAGTCCATTTCTTTGTACTGTAACCACCTAGGACCACCAAACTTTCACAGCTTCATAACCAAGGGGTGCCTACCACATACAACTATCCAACATGTGACAATTTTTTACACTTCACCTATTATTTCTACGTAATTGACTTAGCCATTTTCAACGTTTAACTTTTTAACGTACATCTGGTTTAAATGTTTTTTGGTTTAAAACTTTCTCGTTATACTATATCTCGCAACTGCTTCGCCCATTACCTTGAAACTTCACATGGGTGTTTATCATCATCCATATTTTCATTCTAACCCCCAACCGTGCGGCCCCTGTGCCCAATGTCAAGGTCAAATACTTTGAATTTTTTTGTTTGAAAGTTTTTTCGTGTAACTATATCTCTGCAACTGCTTCACCCAATACCTTCGTACTTCACATGGGTGTTTATCATCATTGTCGCACCTGCTTGCGGAAAGCGCGATCCTGTGCCCAATGTCAAGGTCAAATTACTTTGAATTTTTTTGTAAAGTTTTTTCGTGTACTATATCTCTGCAACTGCTTCACCCAATACCTTGATACTTCACATGGGTGTTTATCATCAATGTCGCACCTGCTTGCGAAAGTGCGATCCTGTGCCCAATGTCAAAGGTCAAATTACTTTGATTTTTTTGTTAAATTTTTTTTCGTGTACTATATCTCTGCAACTGCTTCACCCAATACCTTCATACTTCACATGGGTGTTTATTCATCATTGTCGCACCTGCTTGCGGAAAGCGCGATCCTGTGCCGAATGTCAAGTCAAATACTTTGAATTTGTTTTTTTGTTAAAGTTTTTCGTGTACTATATCTCTGCGACTGCTTCACCCAATACCTTGATACTTCACATGGGTGTATCATCATTATCGCACCTGCTTGCGGAAAGCGCGATCCTGTGCCCAATGTCAAGGTCAAATTACTTTGAATTTTTTTGTTAAAGTTTTTTCGTGTACTATATCTCTGCAACTGCTTCACCCAATAGCTTCATACTTCACATGGGTGTTATCATCATTGTTGCACCTGCTCGCGGAAAGCGCGATCCTGTGCCCAATGTCAAGGTCAAATTACTTTGAATTTTTTTGTTAAAGTTTTTTCGTGTACTATATCTCTGCAACTGCTTCACCCAATACCTTCATACTTCACATGGGTGTTTATCATCATTGTCACACCTGCTTGCTGAAAGCGCGATATCGTCGGCATTTTGTCATACGTCCGTCCGTTCGTCCGTGTGTCCGGTTAAAGTTTTTTGGTTAAACTTTTTCCATCTACTATATCTATTTTTTTAGTGTCCATGCCTCGCCCCAAGGCGCGACATGCAGGCCACGGCCATCTAGTCTACACAAAGTGGGTATAATTATGTTATCCAAATGTCTATGCTTGGAAAAAATAAAAAACCTGGCCTTCGTGGCTTTGCCTCGTTTCTTGTTTTACCTTCACCTATTATTTCTACGTAATTGACTTAGCCATTTTCAACGTTAACTTTTTAACGTACGTCTGGTTAAAGTTTTTTGGTTAAAACTTTTTCGTTATACTATATCTCTACAACTGCTTCGCCCATTACCTTGAAACTTCACATGGGTGTTTATCATCATCCATATTTTCATTCTAACCCCCAAACCTTGCAGGCCCCTGTGCCCAATGTCAAGGTCAAATTACTTTGAATTTTTTTGTTAAAGTTCTTTCGTGTACTATATCTCTGCAACTGCTTCACCCAATACCTTGATACTTCACATGGGTGTTTATCATCATTGTCGCACCTGCTTGCGGAAGCGCGATCCTGTGCCCAATTTCAAGGTCAAATTACTTTGAATTTTTTTGTTAAAGTTTTTGCGTGTACTATATCTCTGCAACTGCTTCACCCAATACCTTCATACTTCACATGGGTGTTTATCATCATTGTTGCACCTGCTTGCAGAAAGCGCGATCCTGTGCCCAATGTCAAGGTCAAATTACTTTGAATTTTTTTGTTAAAGTTTTTTTGTGTACTATATCTCTGCAACTGCTTCACCCAATACCTTGATACTTCACATGGGTGTTTATCATCATTGTCACACCTGCTTGCGGAAAGCGCGATATCGTCGGCATTTTGGCATACGTTCGTCCGTGTGTCCGGTTAAAGTTTTTTGGTTAAAGTTTTTCCATCTACTATATCTATTTTTTTAGTGTCCATGCCTCGTCAAATTACTTTGAATTTTTTTGTTAAAGTTTTTTCGTGTACTATATCTCTGCAACTGCTTCACCCAATACCTTCATACTTCACATGGGTGTTTATCATCATTGTTGCACCTGCTTGCGGAAAGCGCGATCATGTTCCCAATGTCAAGGTCAAATTACTTTGAATTTTTTTGTTAAAGTTTTTTCGTGTACTATATCTCTGCAACTGCTTCACCCAATACCTTCATACTTCACATGGGTGTTTATCATCATTGTCGCACCTGCTTGCGGAAAGCGCGATCCTGTGCCCTATGTCAAGTTCAAATTACTTTAAATTTGTTTGTTAAAGTTTTTTTGTGTACTATATCTCTGCAACTGCTTCACCCAATACCTTGATACTTCACATGGGTGTTTATCATCATTGTCACACCTGCTTGCGGAAAGCGCGATATCGTCGGCATTTTGGCATACGTCCGTCCGCGTTCGTCCGTGTGTCCGGTTAAATTTTTTGGTTAAAGTTTTTCCATCTACTATGTCTATTTTTTTAGTGTCCATGCCTCGCCCCAAGGCGCGACATGCAGGCCACGGCCATCTAGTCTACAAAAAGTGGGTATAATTATGTTATCCAAGTGTGTTTGCTTGGAAAAAACCTGGCCTTCGTGGCTTTGCCTCGTTTCTTGTTTTTAACTTGACCCATTTTTTCCGCGCAGTCGACTTAGCCATTTTCAATGTTAAGTTTTCGCGTTTACAATGTTAAGTTTTCGTGTTTCAGTCCATTTCTTTGGTACTGTACCACCTAGGACCACCAAACTTTCACAGCTTCATAACCAAGGGGTGCCTACCACATACAACTATCCAACATGTGACCATTTTAAGTCAGGTTTTTTTAAAAAAATCCGGGCTATTGGATTGGCGAAAGCCGGGCAGGCAGGCGGCGGGCGGTGGGTGGCGGGCGGTGGGCGGCGTCCACAATCAATGTTAAGTTTTCGTGTTTAAGTCCATTTCTTTGGTACTGTACCACCTAGGATCCACCAAAACAAACTTTCACAGCTTCATAATCAAGGGGTGCCCACCACATATCACTATCCAACATGTTTCTTTTTTTTTTAACTTCACCCATTTTTTCCGCGCAGTCGACTTAGCCATTTTCAATGTTAAGCTTTCGCGTTTACAATGTTAAGTTTTCGTGTTTAAGTAATCCATTTCTTTGGTATTGTACCACTAGGACCACCAAACTTGCACAGCTTCATAACGAAGGGGTGCCTACCACATACAACTATCCAACATGTGACCATTTTTTTTACCTTCACCTATTATTTCTACGTAATTGACTTAGCCATTTTCAACGTTAACTTTTTAACGTACATCTGGTTAAAGTTTTTTGGTTAAAACTTTTTTGTTATACTATATCTCTGCAACTGCTTCGCCCATTACCTTGAAACTTCACATGGGTGTTTATCATCATCCATATTTTCATTCTACCCCCCAACCGTGCGACCCCTGTGCCCAATGTCAAGGTCAAATTACTTTGAATTTGTTTGTTAAAGTTTTTTTGTGTACTATATCTCTGCAACTGCTTCACCCAATACCTTGATACTTCACATGGGTGTTTATCATCATTGTCGCACCTGCTTGCGGAAAGCGCGATCCTGTGCCCAATGTCAAGGTCAAATTACTTTGAATTTTTTTGTTAAAGTTTTTTCCTGTACTATATCTCTGCAACTGCTTCACCCAATACCTTGATACTTCACATGGGTGTTTTATCAGCATTGTCGCACCTGCTTGCGCAAAGCGCGATCCTGTGCCCAATGTCAAGGTCAAATTACTTTGAATTTTTTTTGTTAAAGTTTTTTCCTGTACTATATCTCTGCAACTGCTTCACCCAATACCTTGATACTTCACATGGGTGTTTATCATCATTGTCGCACCTGCTTGCGGAAAGCGCGATATCGTCGGCATTTTGGCATACGTCCGTCCGTTCGTCCGTGTGTCCGGTTAAAGTTTTTTGGTTAAACTTTTTCCATCTACTATATCTATTTGTTTAGTGTCCATGCCTCGCCCCAAGGCGCGACATGCAGGCCACGGCCATCTAGTCTACAAAAAGTGGGTATAATTATGTTATCCAAGTGTCTGCTTGGAAAAAACCTGGCCTTCGTGGCTTTGCCTCGTTTCTTGTTATTATACTGAATTTATTACATTATCACAGTCATTTAGGCTGTGATAATGTAATAAATTCATATAATAATTCTGCATACTTTTAATCATCAAATATATGCAGTTGTTAGTTCTATGAGAAATAATGCAGTTCGGGGAAAATAAATGATTACTCCCTCAAAGTATACTTTGCTAGAAAAGTATACTTTGCAATGTTGGTGAAATCGGCTACTGGTTAGTGTCTTTTGATATCAGGCTTAATTCGTTTGACTCGGAAATGGTAGAGGCTCGGAATTCTTAACTGAGAAAACATCATTAAAGGTGTATGCCCACTCAGTAGGCACAAACTGTTCTTTATTATATAGGAATTTTTAGGAAATACGTTTATCACCCATGATATCAATGTAGAAATTTACATCTGATATAAAATGTATAATAGTGCTAATCAATACGTGGGGTAAAGGTGATTGAATGTTTATTTTGCCAGAAAATATCTCCGATGATGTCTCTGACATAAAGAACATTTTGTGCCTACTGAGTGGGCATGTACCTTTAAAGGCAACGTGTCTCGGATGCATACAATGTGTGTTTTCGCTTCAAGCACAGCAAATAACATATATCAATGAAACGCACGATTTTATTTGATGCGATTCCAAAAAAAACATGCGTTATATTCAAGTACATGCTAAATAAATTAGTAACCATCCATTGCACAACATGTTTTAAATGCTGAAAAATATCTAGCATTGCAAACCTTAGTTATTTTTCAGTAATATAAACATTTTTTTACCAATCCCAGATTTTTTAAGTGCGACAATTGATTCAGAAATGCGATACAAGTGTACAATTAAACTACTTTTTCCTATTCTGTTTCATCATTGTCTCGGCATATCTGAGACCCAGTGCCTTTAAAGTATGAGTATTTAAACATCATCAGTGATTTCCTTCTTTTTGCGATTAACACCTACTAGCAAATGATGGTATTGTAAGAATATTGGCACCTTATCAGTTGGATTTATATTTATGGAATAAATGTAAATCCATCACTTGAAATTTCCAGACAATCATAAATTTGCATTTACGAACAATTTAGTCGTACAAAGTTTAGTGAAATAAACGGCCCGCAGGATTTTACAGCTGACAAGACTTCATGTATTCATGTATTATTTGGCCTAAATAAGTATTGTGGTAGTTGGGTAGTCAACCTGACGAACTAGTGATTCTGACCATATTTTAGACGTTTCGGAACAAAGAAAAGAAAAAAAAATAAGTTTCAATTTTCGTCACTTCCGCCAAGAAACCATGTTTAAACTGGTTTACTATTTGCTGTATCTATCCATTTAAATTTGCAAACAAGAATTATGTCATAGTATCATGTTTACAAACATATCTAACTATTAGTACTAAACAAATAAAATAACAAAAAAATAAAAAGCAGATCCTACCTAGTATATGCTGGGCTGTTGCCTGCACCACAATTAATTTGCCTAATTTGAAATTGCCTTGCCGGGTTAGCCGGATTAGCTCAGTAGGTAGAGCGTCGGACTGCGGATCGGGTTCGATTCCCATTTCGACCACTGCGAATGGCCGATTCGGCCTCTCCTTGGGCAAGACAACCTCGTGCTAGCATAGTCCTATCGATGGGCACTTAAATGGTCGGTCCTGACATGCAATTGCCATGCTATCTCTATACAGGTACTGTTGAATGAATAAATCAATCAATACATGAATTAAACAAAGGTCATTGTCTAACAAAGCATAGTACTTATTATATAATAAGCTTTCCGCAATAATACAATATGCTTGCCTGGCCTTACATGACCTTAGCCAATAGGCCGTTAAACACCAATAAACAAACAAACACACAATATGTTGAACAATTCTGCAAAAACCAGGAACACACTCTTCCAGATATGTTGAACAATTCTGCAGAAACCAATATGTTGAACAATGCAGAATTGTTTAACAAAGGATATTTTCCAGTCACTGCATTTGTACATGTATGTCTATTGTATATAAAATACATTAAGTTAGATTTCCAATTTCCATGCCTTCACTTGTATTTACTTTGTAATAGTATCTATTACATAGCAGCAGGTGTATATTGAATCAGAAATGTGGCTGGTGAAATGTAGATCTAGATCCGAATATGTGCCATTCCATCAATTAAACACCTGTCATTTGGTAAGTTTAAAGTGTGTGGAGTGTGAAGGACTCGTCGCAAAGTTTAAACTGACCAAATGTATTCCATATGGTTTGGTTGCTTATATTGTTGCTCCGCCTGCTCACCTGACAAACAATTGCACCAGTAGCCGATTTTTCCAAAATTGCAAGTAATGTATACGTGTATCTTGTAAGACATTGTCAATTTATGGATAAATGTATTCTTTTTTATTAGCTCACCTGAGCGAAGCTCATGTTACCGCAATGTGTCCGTCGTTGTCGTCGTCGTCCGTGAACATTTTCAAACGTCTTCTCCTCGGAAACCATTGGGCCTATGGTCACCAAACTTCATGGTCATGGTCCTATGTAGGGGGATTACAAAATTGTTAAAATGACGTCATTACGTAATCCAAGATGGCCGCCGTCTAAAAATAGCACAAATTCTTAAAAAATCTTCTTCTCAAGAACCGCCAACTGGATTACGACAAAACTTGGTAGGAATGATCGATGTACATTGCTCTTTCAAAGTTGTTAAACAGGTGACCCTTGGGTTAAAAATAGGCGTGGCCCGTGGGGTCAAATTGTGGTAAAATTTTATTTTTGACTGAATATGGTCATTTCATATATCAAATTGAAGGTATCAATGAGGCGATCACTCTGGTGCATTTTTTGTCGAAATCGTATTGTTATGTCATCCAAGATGGCCGCCGAAAGGTCAAAAGGTCGTTCTTTTATCAGAGATTTCAAAATTCTTCTTCACATGAACCGCTTGGCCTATGGTAGCCAAACTTAAAAGTTATGGTCCATGGGTGAAGCCTTTTCAGATTTGTTAAAATGGAGGTCATCACTAATCCAAGATGGCCGCCGTCTAAAAATAGCATAAATTCTTAAAAAGTCTTCTTCTCATGAACCGCTTGTCGGATTTCGACGAAACTTGGTAGGAATGATCGATGTACATTGCTCTTTCAAAGTTGTTAAAATGGTGACCCCGGGGTCAAAAATGGGCGTGGCCCGTGGGGTGAAATTGGGGTCAAATTTTATTTTTGACCGAATATGGTCATGTCATATATCAAATTGAAGGTATCAATGAGGCGATCACTCTGGTGCATTTTCTGTCGAAATCGGATTGTTATGTCATCCAAGATGGCCGCCAAAAGGTCAAAAGGTCGTTCTTTTATTAGAGATTTCAAAATTCTTCTTCACATGAACCGCTTGGCCCATGGTAGCCAAACTTAAAGGTTATGGTCCATGTGTGAAGCCTTTTCAGATTTGTTAAAATGGAGGTCATCGCTAATCCAAGATGGCCGCCGTCTAAAAATAGCATAAATTCTTAAAAAATCTTCTTCTCATGAACCGCTAGCTGGATTTCGACGAAACTTGGTAGGAATGATCGATGTACAATGCTCTTTCAAAGTTGTTAAAATGGTGACCCCGGGGTCAAAAATGGGCATGGCCCGTGGGGTCAAATTTTATTTTTGACCGAATATGGTCATGTTATATATCAAATCGAAGGTATCAATGAGGCGATCACTCTGGTACATTTTTTGTCCAAATCGGATTGTTATGTCATCCAAGATGGCCGCCGAAATGTCAAAAGGTCGTTCTTTTATTAGAGATTTCAAAATTCTTCTTCACATGAACCGCTTGGCCCATGGTAGCCAAACTTAAAAGTTATGGTCCATGGGTGAAGTATTTTCAGATTTGTTAAAATGAAGGTCATCGCTAGTCCAAGATGGCCGCCGACTAAAAATAGCATAAATTCTTAAAAAATCTTCTTCTCATGAACCGCTAGCCGGATTTCGACGAAACTTGGTAGGAATGATCGATGTACATTGCTCTTTGAAAGTTGTTGTTAAAATGGTGACCAAAAACGGGTCAAAAATGGCGTGACCCGCGGGGTCAAATTGGGGTCAAATTTTATTTTTGACTGAATATGGTCATGTCATATATCAAATTGAAGGTATCAATGAGGTGATCACTCTGGTGCAATATTTGTCGGAATGATGGCCACCAAAAGGTCCATTTATTCAAGATTCTTAACGTCTTTTTCTCAGGAACCACATGGCCGATGCTGGGTGAAGCATTTTCAGATTTTGTAAAATGAGAGTCATCGCTTAATCCAAGATGACCGCCATCTAAAAATAGCACAATTTTTTTAAAACACATGAACTCAATGTCACATTCTCCTCTGGTGTTCATGGAGTCAGGTGAGCGAATTAGGGCCATCATGGCCCTCTTGTTAAAATTGTGACTGCTTGTGATATCAACTTGAAACTTCATATACACATTGATCACCATCCATATTTTCATTGCATACCATACGCATGCTGCCCAGGAGCCCAAGGTCAATGTCAATTGGCTTTAAACTTTTTGTTAAAGTTTTTCAAATTGCTATATAGTCGGGTGATTTATGTGTCACGGTATGTAACTCACTGTGGGGAGGAAGTGTGTATTCGTGCCCGGCTAGCTCGGCCGGTTAGAGCGATGGTACGGTAAACCAGATGTCCCGGGTTCGAGCCCCGGGCCGGAGCACATTTTTCTCACCCTGTGACATTTGGCGCCCAACGAGGGACCGTGACTGATATATATACTACCCAAAATGAACCAAATATATGGAATTCAGAGACGAATTAAATATAGAATTCGGGGACGAATTCCAATTTGGCGGGGAAGTATGTCGCGGTACGTAACTCACTGAGGAGAGGAAGTGTGTATTCGTGCCCGGCTAGCTCAGTCGGTTAGAGCGATGGTACGGTAAACCAGAGGTACCGGGTTCGAGCCCCGGGCCGGAGCACATTTTTCTCACCCTGTGACATTTGGCGCCCAACGTGGGGCCGTGACTGATATATATACTACCCAAAATGTACCAAAAATATGGAATTCGGGGACGAATTCCAATTTGGCGGGGAAGTATGTCGGGGTACGTAACTCACTGAGGAGAGGAAGTGTGTATTCGTGCCCGGCTAGCTCAGTCGGTTAGAGCGATGGTACGGTAAACCAGAGGTACCGGGTTCGAGCCCCGGGCCGGAGCACATTTTTCTCACCCTGTGACATATGTAGTCGTGCGATATGTCTGCCGAAAGTGATTTTTTGGCTAAAAGTATTGTTTAGGGACTTAGTAAGCAGCAAAAACGTGGTGGCAATTTTACTTTTCATTTTTGATTTTGTTACGGGCCCGCGAAAATACCCCACCCATATTTTTGCTATTATACAAGGTTTCACATTTGCATCAGCGATATATACGTGATAAAAATAATATTTGTACCCAAACGATTTATATTATGACACACAATAGACAAGGTAATACCATAAATGTGTATTTACATTTTTTCAACGTTGTATGCATCCGTGAAAATACCCCACCCACCCATTTACCTGTATGACTATTTGCGTTAGTTGACATTTTAATAGATGTGAGAAGTCTTCGACAATTCACATTTTCTTTGTCCTAAATTGATGTATGTTCCAGATAGACACACTAATGCACGACCTGGCCTTTCCATTCGTATGCGATGTTCTGTTGCACCCTCTCTCTCTCTCTCTCTCTCTCTCTCTCTCCCATCACTATACAGCTGCACTATTTAATTTGTGAAATAGCGTCAATATATAACGAATAGTGTAAGTTTATTGGCGGTGTATCTACCTATTATATTTGAATGTTGCATATGAGTACCATAATATACTGACATTAGTATGCCAACATATGAACGTGTAAACAAACGAGGAGGAAAAGAAATAACTTATATATAATATATGGGCCGCGCTCTGTGAAAACCAACCTTAATGACAACATTTTCAATTTGCACTTTTTTACATTTTTCGATGCGGACTCCTTTGAAAATCAATATGCTGAAAAGAAAATGCAAATATGTTTCATAGTTTTTGTTTTATCTAACTTTTTGTAGCACCATGTGAATCACGCAAGGAAAAAAACGTAACGTCATCGAGAAAATGACGTTATTGAAACGCTGACGTTTGTACAATGCAAAACAACAGCATACAGTAGAAATGCGTGTTCATACTCATTGACTGTGCTTGCTGTAAACTGTATTTGCTGATAAGTTGCACTAAATGTATCTA
This sequence comes from Conchocele bisecta, assembly GCA_029237695.1. Lineage (NCBI taxonomy): Eukaryota > Metazoa > Mollusca > Bivalvia > Lucinida > Thyasiridae > Conchocele > Conchocele bisecta. The sequence continues at coordinate 10,620,499 of CM055270.1, forward strand.
CATTTGTTAGTATGTATACTATCAAACATTGAACAGAATAAAACTATGATATTTTCATGTAGTGAACAAATCAAACGCAGCACTATCGATTTTAAATCTATATAATTAGCCGACCTGTGACTTCGTAATTTGCTACTATCGGCAACTATCACATTCCTGGTGTTTGAAATTAAGCAATCTGTGATTGAAACACATGCACTTTTTTATGTAGAAATGAATGACCTGAATTTGTTTAACATTTGGATAGGCCTATGACTGCACATATCAAGGACTTCAGCGCCCGATGGTGTCTAGAGGGTAGTCGGACACCCCCGGGGAGTTTTAAACCAAATTTAAAATCGACTGTCCATACCCAACACTCGGAATTAAATTTACATCTCAGAAAGCGGGAGGAACGTTTTCCTGTGTAGCGGACGGTCTTATGTACATGTATAACAAAGGTAATATCCGCCATAATTCTATGTGACTTGATGCTTGCGTGCTGATGACATTACAACTTATATTCATGTTATTTCATTCGTCATTTGTATTTATTACATTTGAAATCTGCTTGTTGTAATTGTATTTGTCTTTCTTACATGTCCATTCTGCTGATTGCTTTGTTCATTAGTCTTATTTACATTACACTTATTGATACGTCCTTATTCGTGTCCCTGTTTTATTGCACTAAGCATTTGCAAAAGAAAGTAAGAACAAAGGACTTAGCACTTTGAATAAAGCCGAAAGCAGTCAGGACAAAGCCGCAGGAAGTAAGCACCAAGCCACAGTCCGAAGGCGGAAGCCGCAAGCAGAAAGCATCAAGTCACAAGCCGAATGACGCAAGCAATATTGGTGATACAGTGCCTCATTATGACACCAGATGGCACTGCTGTCAATGTTAGGAATCCTCCGACGAATAAATAATAGTACGACATGTGATTGGCTGTTTGAGGCACACCTCCAATGCCGGTGTTGATGTAAAATTTCACCCACAAATTATCACAGTATAGGTTAGAAGATACCAAATAGTTTTACTATATATTGTAACCGAATCCCATCCAATAAGGCCAGTCTCTCCTACTTTCAATATTCATATGGATGTTGTGGGACCTACTTGTACATGACATGCAGCCGGTCTGTACTGGTTCTGCATGAATTAAACAATAGGTTCCACTTACTCTAAGAAAGAAAAATCCAACCTCGTCATGTCCCCCCAATATTGTTTACATTTTTTTTTTGGCCACGGAAACTCTCTTTACATCACATGACCAACATGTTCCTCAAGTGAACCTGGGTAGTAATGGATCAAGATTTGCCAGCAAACTGTGTCAGTGACCTCAAAACAACCGCACGATTTTGTTCATACCGGACTACTTTAACCTCTTGACGATTTCGCACCATTTGTTAACCTATATTATTAACTAAATTGCATATGTATGTATGGTGTTTGACTTACTAATGTGTTTTATACATACAGTATCCTCATAAATAAATTACATATGTATGTAATTGAAAACAATCACATGTTTATATTAAGTTACACATATGGTAACTTACACAGGTTGACTGTCAAACTGGCCTGTTACCGATGCAAACCAATAACCGTCCGGGATCAGACTAAGGTGGGCCACCACCATTGATTTTCCCTAAAAAACTAACCCGTTACCACACATTTTGCTATTCTCTGCTACTTTCATTTTTAGCCAGGTTTTTTTTAAAAAAAATCCAGGCTATTGGATTGGCGAAAGCCGGGCGGGCGGCGGGCGGCGGGCGGCGGGCGGGCGGGGCGGGCGGGCGGCGTCCACAATCAATGTTAAGTTTTCGTGTTTGAGTCCATTTCTTTGGTACTGTACCACCTAGGACCACCAAACTTTCACAGCTTCATAATCAAGGGGTGCCCACCACATATCACTATCCAACATGTTACTTTTTTTTTATCTTGACCCATTTTTTCCGCGCAGTCGACTTAGCCATTTTCAATGTTAAGTTTTCGCGTTTACAATGTTAAGTTTTCGTGTTTAAGTCCATTTTTTTGGTACTGTACCACCTAGGACCACCAAACTTTCACAGCTTAATAACCAAGGGGTGCCTACCACATACAACTATCTAACATTTTTTACCTTCACCTATTATTTTTACGTAATTTTCAACGTTAACTTTTTAACGTACGTCTGGTTAAAGTTTTTTGGTTAAAACTTTTTCGTTATACTATAGCTCTGCAACTGCTTCGCCCATTACCTTGAAACTTCACATGGGTGTTTATCATCATCCATATTTTCATTCTAACCCCCCAACCGTGCGGCCCCTGTGCCCAATGTCAAGGTCAAATTATTTTGATTTTTGTTAAAGTTTTTTCGTGTACTATATCTCGACAACTGCTTCACCCATTACCTTGATACTTCACATGGGTGTTTATCATCATTGTCGCACCCACTTGCGGAAAGCGCGATATCGTCGGCATTTTGGCATACGTCCGTCCGTCCGTACGTCCGTGTGTCCGGTTAAAGTTTTTTCGTTAAAGTTTTTCCATCTACTGTATCTATTTTTAGTGTCCAGGCCTCGCCCCAAGGCGCGACATGCAGGCCACGGCCATCTAGTCTACAAAAAGTGGGTGTAATTATGTTATCCAAGTGTCTATGCTTCGAAAAAACCTGGCCTTCGTGGCTTTGCCTCGTTTCTTGTTCTTATGGATGTTGTGGGACCTAATTTCCAATAACCTGCACCCATTCTGCTCTGGATCTTGACTAATTAAAATATAAATTTAATTATTGTTGAAGCTGGGGTCCCATCTAGTAGGTACAAACCTTTCTTTATGGAACTTAAATAAGTATACAATTGCAACTAGTCCACCACTTTTAAAAACTACGAGTGCCAGCTACACATATATCATTATTTAGTAATCTTTAATGTACTCATAGAGACTCGTGGTGGTATCAAGCTAGTTCCATATGCAAATGATGCAGTATTTTTAAATTATGTATATCAACTAAATGCTGAATCAATATTTTTATCGACATGTCATAAAGTATGATATTGCACATCAAAAAATAAATGAATGGAATAAATAGTTGCTTCCGTTATCATTTTAAGGAAACCCGGTTATCGCCCCAGATATCAAACTGGCAATTCGCGTTCGATATAAAAAGTATACTAATGTCAATTAGTACGTCTGGTAATGGTAAATCAATGTTCATTTTGCCAGGAAAATGTCCGATTGAAAGAATAAAGAAAAACATGTCTACCTATATTATAACCTGGCATGTAGCACTCTTAGGTTTAAGGTTAGAGAAATTGAGTATGTAAACGTAGTCCGGCATAAAACATAGTCCGGGTGTTTTAAGGTCACAGACACAGTTTGCTTGCAAATCTTGATCCATTACTACCCAGTTGTTGGGGTTTTTTAACACCAGTTTTCAACATATTTGAAGCATTTAAAAGAAAACACTGAGCCTGTTGGTCACATGATGTAAACAGTTTCCGTGGCCAAATAATGTAAACAATATTGGGGGACATGCCGAGGTTGGTCACATAACATCCATACGAATAGTGAAAGTAGGAAAGACTGGCTGGGATTCGGTTAAATTATATAGTAAAACTATTTGGTGTCTTTTAACCTAAACATGACGCAACAGAAAAGGCGACATCAATCTACATCAACACCGTTAGGGACATGGAACCAATTTAGAGAGCAACGCATTGTAGGACGGGTACCAGCATATTAACTCATTTTAGGGAGAACTATTTTAAGTTTTAGCAGCGCACCTGGCGTCATAATGGTTGTTCCCAAATTACTGTTGCAATTATTGTTGTCAAGGCGCGTGGCTTAGCGAGGTAACAAAATGCATGGCAAAATAGCGATGAAATAATCAATAATGGAACTCCGGATGTCACTAAGTCTGAAGCATAAGGCCACTTAGAATGTAATCAACACAAACGCATTGAAACAGTGCGAATGAATAAAGCATCAAGCCAAATGCACATGCAATTTAGACTACAACTAAGAAGATTTCATTTGTCATAACCACGAATGACGAATAAAATAGCATGAAAGTAAGTTGTAATGGCACCAGTCAGCAAGCATCAAGCCACATAGAATTGTAATAAGACGGATAGAACTTAGAATGTCATCAGCAAGCAAGCATCAAGCCTAATAGAATTATGGCGGATATTACCTTCCATATACCGTACATACATTAATTAAGCAGCAGGGGTGCGAGTAACAAAATTGGGGGGAACCTCGCCAACGTCCATCGAGCCTCCCAGCCCCATTTCGGCCTCCATCTTTCGTTATCCTTCCCCATTTCTGCGTCCACCGAGCCTCCCAGCCCCATTTCAGTCCCTATTTTGTTATCCTTTCCCTTTTCTGTGTTCACCGAGCCTCCCAGCCCCATTTCAGTCCCAATTTTGTCATAATTTCTCATAATTTCTCATAATTTGTCGTAATTTAATTTTAAGAAAATTATTATGAGAAATAACACCCTATTAGAGATAAGAAATCCATAAGTTATACTCAGTATATGTAATCACATAATGGTTCTAGTTAATTGTGCGTGGTTGAAGACAGGTAGTCACGAGAGGTGTCATCGTACCGGTATTTACGAGTATTGTAAACATCACAGGGCATGTATGAGAAGAAGGGTCCCAGGATTCGCGCCGAAGAAGCTGGTTCTAGTTAAGTGTGCGTGGTTGAAAACGGGTAGTCACGAGAGATGTCATCGTACCGGTATTTACGAGTATTGCAAACATCACAGGGCATGGATCAGAAGAGGATCCGTTTCGCCTCGCCCATGTCGGCATTGTGGGGTAGGAACCAGATCCGAGTCACTGCTATGTCCACCATGCAGTGGCACTCAGGCTACGCATCGACTGATTAACAAGGAATTACGTGCTCGCAAGTATTATCGTTTAGTAATAATTCAAATCAGAAAGTCAGTTATAAAGATAAAACCGATATTGTATCAACGTTAAACAGCGTTCCTATCCGACCGCTGCAGTGTATTTCACTTTATCGAGGCCACGGTGTGTATTGATTTGAGCTTAAACACACAAACCCACCAAGACAGACGCCGGTGTATTTCTCCAATAGCGATTGGCGTGTAATGCACCAAGCTATCGAGGTGATCTGTATATTACTTCCTGGTATGGACAGTTTGTGGTTTATGTAAATTTATGGTGGCCGGTGGGTGACATACTCACGGTGGTGTTGTAACTTTTCCTCCCACTTTATCACCCAGTTCTAACCTAAATTTATCCCAATCAGTATTCTCAATCTTGGGAAGGGTGGCACGTGCTTTCGTTCTAACATTATTTTTTAAATCCTCATATCGAGACATCTCCTCCACCACCAACTCAAATTCAGCGTCCGATATATTGTTATCGGCCAACGCTTTGGACACGATAACGTTGATGCTATTTTACTTAGACCTCGCGAGAACCGATATTCTGTCGTGCTTTCTACTTTTATTTTCGAATTTCCTTCCCACCACTCTGAACGCCATACATAACAACCTCTTCCCCATCCACTACGAGATTTGCGATGACCGTGCCCACAGGTTTACCACTAGCATTAACCGAACAGACCGCCATTCGTAGAAATGTACCTGGAGATGTCATGTATCCCCCATAGCTATTGCTCGCTTTGGCATCGAATGAATATTCATAGGCCCCCTCATTTAATGTCCCCCGCTTCTCAGCCCAAACTGTGATGATGGGGTTTATGCTGCATAATAACTTAAACTGCTCTACAGTGTTCAACAATGCGGCAATCTCCTCGATAGCGGTATGGGCCTCAACACGAACCTTTTCAGAGGTATCCTCAAGGGCTTTGTGAGCGCCTTTACGAACTCGATTTAGTTTATCGGAAACTTCCATAAACTCTGTATGGGCCTCTTCCCAAAATTCTGTTATTTTTCCACCTAGTTCAGTAAGTGCTGTCTGGTCCTCAGAGCGCAACATCCCATAGGCTTCCGTTAGGTCCGTCTGTATATCTGATCGGACTTTCTCAATACCCGTCCGGACTTCCTCAATCCCCGTCCGGGCCTCTTGGTGAACTTGTGCTATAGATGTTAGGACGTCCGTTCTCAGTTGTGTTATACTTCTACGAATGTGCTTTGTAGCTGAAGTCACAGTGTCATCAACCAGTGCTACGGTTTTCCCGGTAGTTAAAAAATCACTCTCTGTTGGGGTGAATCCCCCTTCTGCCGGTTCCAAATTCTTTGAATTTATATCTGTCACCCAATCCCGTTCAAGGGAAGAACTACCTGGTCCGTATATACTGATAATAATTTTCTTAAAATTAAATTATAATATTGGGGGCACTTATACTCAATTGGAAATTTCTAGGACGACCGAAATCGGGTAATAGTTCTTCAACTCTCTCGCTTGATCATCAAGAATAGAGACCGTAAATTCGTGGATATTTCCCGATTCCAAAACTTTCATCTCGGGGCGTGGGAAGTCTAAGGTCACAGTCTCCCCAAAGAAACAATCACTGGCTTGCACGGTTTTCAGTAATGTGCTGGGAGATCTAACATATTGTACGATGTGTTCACCCGATCCAGGTATACCCTGAGATTTTTCGTGAAGGCGAAGTCCACCGGGTTATCACCGACGTACTCACCCGAGACAAACACTCCTTTATTTGCGGAGTATGTCTCTCTAAAACCGAGTTGAATACCAAACATCGGGGAGATCATTATCTGGGTGTCTGGGCCGATGGTCATTGTTGCAAGTCCGGTAGCCTTCGATACTGTGAGAGTGACTATACCGTCAAGCTCTGTGGAAACAAAGTCTATGAGCTGTCTTGTTCCCCACAGTCCGTGAGGCAGCTTTACACCTACTTGTTGTCCATCCTTCACATAGTAAAACCCTTCGCTCTTCCCCACATTCTGCCACCCAACCGTGAAGGTGATTGATCTGAGGCCTACCCGGCGTTTTCCGCAGCAGTTGTCGATTGACTTCTGAAGTTCACAACTCTCTTTTTGAACATTAGTGATAGTAGCAAACATAATAAACTCCGATTAAAATGTCGTTGGATACCAAGGTATTTAGCTTCAATTCAAAGGCAAAGTACGATGTGGGAGGTGTGTACTACTTAACGGTAGGAATCCACTACTTAATTAGAAAGATAATAAACCAAACAATAATAGTAAACGAAACAATAAGAGTAAACGAACTAGGCGGAAAAATAACCGAAGACACCGGATTTGATACAACTTTTTCAAACATATTTGATAAGTATAGGCTGCCCAAAATTACTACCCAAGAAAGCCTAGACGCGTGGAAAGCAACACCGATGCAGTTTTGGCAATACCAGTTACATTTTGCTGTGTGGTGTGCCACAACCGGGTGTGGTGTCTCTTACATAAACCACATGGAGCATAAGAAACCTCTCTGCAAAAGTGTTTATACTTTTCACGTCTACTACACTATTAGGAGGATCATACAAGAGATGAGCGTGAAACCGCCCCCAGAGAATAATTGGGACCCTCTATACAGCCCGTACGACCACAAAGCCTACGAAAGAATATGTGACGAAATTCAGATTTCTAAAAATACCGACTGTAAACAGAAAACCATTACTGAAAATGGTGGGTTAGGTGATATATTTCTAAACAACAATATCGTAACCCGCAATGGGGGAAGTTTCGATTCAAACACTATGACATTCGGTGCGTCTTCAGATCCACCATTACACTGTAATTTCGCCGGCTATAAATACCTTCCATTTGTCATACGTCACGTCGACAACATAGAACAAAGCGAGCACGTCGAGATCGGCTGGGGGACTTTCATTTTGGGTAGGGGGGAAGGGTTCACCAGGGCTGGGGCTACCCGTCTCAATGACTCCATTCGCACATACATCTGGGCCATCCTCGGCTCACAGGCGCAAGCGCGCACTTCTATAATAGGAGACGTGAAGGCGTTTGACGCGCAAAAACAGTTCTTGGCAAATGTCGAGGACGCAATAAACAGACCGGTGGACCTCCCCGCGGCGATCAATCGGTATCAAGACGTTTTGCAGAATGCCAGCACCCCACTAGACTATGTATTTGGATGGGATCTTTATAGCGCGCCGAGCAATATGATACTACGAGACGACCCGGTTGACGGTTACAACAATCAGCTCGTAATCGCCACCGCCGACAATCGGCTACAACGTGAACATGAACACGGATATCATCAAGAGCACCCCCAAGACGGCCGGGGTCAAGAGCACCCCCAAGACGACCGGGGTCAAAAGCACCCCCAAGACGGCCGGGGTCAACAGGGGTGAGGGTGGAAATTCAAATAAATTTGAAAAAGATACATGAAGTCACAAAAACCCACACCAGAACCCCCAAGTCATGAATCGGATACACCACCAAGTTCCACCTCCGCACCCCCAAGTCATGAATCGGATGCACCACCAAGTTCCACCTCCGCACCCCCAAGTAATGAATCGGATACACCACCAACAACCCACGAGGAGGATAAATTAGGGCTCGTCGTCGCCCTCGTGGTGATCGTACTACTCGCGCTTTGGTTTTAGGAACTCTCCGGCGGAGAATAGTAGAAGACCGACGATCGCCACGAATAAAGCCGAAACATTCTCGGCGAGCCATCCGGCCGTTTTTGATAACATAGATAACAAGTAGGAGAGGACACTCCCGATCAGTCCAGGCAGCGCGGCAGCCGCCTTTCCGGCATATTTAGCCATGCGAGGGCTTTTAGACGCTTTTTTGCCCACTCCTTTGCTCCGCCGGATGGCGCGGATGCTGGCGCGGGTGCAGCCGCAGCACCGCCTACGAGCAGCTCGATAGCTATAACTATGGTCGATATAGTCATGCCGAGAGCTGCGAGGATGCTTACTATCGTGACGCCCTGCTCTCTGAACAGGGTGCGAAGACGCTCACCGAGTGTCGTGTCCTTGTGTCGAACCCTCGAGATTGTTTCGCGGATCCGACTTATTTGTGTGCGGAGAGCCTCACGGCAAGCCGATGCAGCCTCCAAGCGACCTGCTCTTTCATACCGCAACGACTGCAGGCGTTCGGTGATCCGCTCGGTAGATTCTCTATCATCACGGACTTCCCCAAGTTTTCTTTCTTCTAGCGCGATATGTTCATCCAGCGTCGAGAGCTTGGAGAGGTTAAGTACCAGTTCGCCCCGGACTGTTTGCAGAGCCTTATTGAGGCCCCGGAGTTCCCGAAGAGGTAGCGGTGGGTCATCTTTCGACCCTTGGTCGAGGTTGAGTATTCCATCTATTTCGTTTTCGTTGATCTCCATTGTGCGAATAGCGTCGGTGGCTACACGAGGGAGCTCGCTGAGCTCGATCGTTTCTATCGCCATCGTTTCGTCGGTAGACTGTAGGGCCTCTACAGCGCGGGCCGGCATAATTGTTTTACCACGCTTCCAATCTGAGAATCCGAGTTCGTCCTTTACGATTTGGCCACCGCCCCGACTTCCGGCAATTGTGCTCAGCGCTAGGGGTTTTCCGGTCTTCATGTTGATGATCGGGATATTTGATGCTTTTAGTCGCAACCTACCGCGCATATCCAATTCGAACTTGGAGTAGTCGCGACCGACAGATGGGACCACACATTTTTTTGCCAAACTGTTGTAGTTGTCGTCTACAGTTGACTTGATTAATTCCTGACTTAGACTAATGGTGTTGATAGCGGCACCTATTTCATCGCCGGCTGGCGTCACTATGAATGTAGTTTCGTCATCGATGTCGATGTCATCATCAATTTCATCATCGATGTCATCATCATCGAGGTAATCGTCTCGGCTGACTTCATCCATTTCGTAACCATCCATTTTTATAATTATATAATAATTATGTATTAAAGAAAAAACCAAACGGGTTTAATAGAGTATTTAAATATGTCTTCGAGTCAATACGGTCGCAAACTCAATCCATACCGCAGACTGCGGGAGCCCCTCGGGGCGAAAGGCGTGAGACAGAGCGTCGTTATTACGAACAACCCATCGACGATCGACCAGAACCAGCAGCTGTTGGTCCGCTTCCCAAACCTCGGAGCTAGCGACGTCATTGTGCCGGAGACTGTTCGCCTCACTTTCACTATTTCGCTGACGTCGACAGACGCGGACCGAACCGTCGTTCAGAACCTGGGTCGCGCCATCGTCAAGAAGGCCATGATAAATATTTCTGGTAATGAGGTGATGTCGATCGACGACAGCGACGTCCACCATTGTTATCAGAACCTGTGGAAGACGGAGCAAGAGCGCGAAAATGCGGTCTATCAGGGTATTGACACCAGCAAAAATAAGAACGTTACCAGACTTAGAATTGGGGCTGGTAACAAGCTAGATAACGACGCGAGCGACAACGCGATCGCGGCCGCTTACGGCAACCGCTTCTACATCCCGCTCGACTTTGAGTTGCTGGAGAGTCACATGCCCTACTATCAGAGCGCTTTGGCTGACCACCTCGAATACGAACTAACGTTCAACGACTACGGCCGAGTTATCATAGCCACCGACATGGCATCATCGACGTATACGATCGACAATGTTTCGCTGGAGTACGACATGGTCACGATGCCCGAACTCGCGCGATTGATCAGAACACAGTACGCTGGGCGCGTTGCCATAGTTTACGACCGAGTTCTTAGCCATCGCAAGATGACGAAAGACAAAAGTGACACATTGTGGAATATTAATTTCAACGTCCCCGCCCGCTCGATGAAAGGTATACTGATGCTGTTCGAGGAGCGTCGGTTCGCGCTCGGGGTTAGAAAAACCGACACATTCTATAACCCCAACATCACAAAGGTAGAGGTGACGATCGAGGAAGTCCCCAATCAAATCTACAGCGCGGGCCTTTGCGCGCACCAGCAGTGGGACGAAGTCAGAAAGCAGTTTACTGCTGGCTCTAAGCGTGACCCAGAGGTTGCCGCGGTTTTCAAAGACCTGCAGCTCTCGAACGTCTCCCTCGCGCAGTTCCTGACTAGCAAATACGCGTTATGGTTAGACATGCGAGTCAGCGACGACGACCAAATGCACGGTAGTGGACGCCAAGTTGAGAACGCTAGCGAGGGTGTGACGATCCAGATAACCAAAGAGGCGGATGGAGCTGGGCCATTGAACGTGTATCTATATATAATCACAGACGCACAACTCAACATCGAAGATGGTCGATACGTCTCAGCGCTCTACTGATTTAATAAATCAATCTAAAGATTTAATTTCAAACTTAGCTTGTGTTTGTGATGCCCACTCTGCCATAATATGTGGGCAGACAGGATGCGGAAAAACAATTTTCATCCTCGACTTGCTCGAGGGGTCCTACCGCGATATCTTTTGACACATTATGATCCTGTGTCCCACTGTGCGGCACAACGATACTTATCAGCGGCGCCCGTGGATATGGACCGACCCTGAGATATACGTTATTGACCCCGGTGATAGGCTTCACGATTGGCTGCGTGGTTTATACCAAATCTTCCAGGGCGAGCCCACCCTATACGTGATTGACGACTGCTCGGCCAAGGCGGCGATGACCAAAAAGAAGGACATTTTCTGGCCGCCATGCGAGGCAAAGCGTATGGATCTCCACTCAGAAGTACAACGCCGTCCTCAAGGATCTGCGCGAGCACACGAAATGGGTCGCCCTCTTTCACTACAAGGACCGAGAATCATTCGATGACTGGGTTACTGGGGGACAATCGGAGCATTATCTCGGTAGGCGTCTCTCAGTTTGTCAGGTGGATAAGATGTCTGATGCGGAGATTGATAACATGTATGTGCGATACGAATCTAGGTTAGGTGCAGAGATGACAAAAACTCTTGGATCGGCGGCTATTCATATGTACGCTACCGCTGTTAGTATACTTCTCCCTATACCAAACACCGCGGGGTTAATTCGCGATCTAGAGACTGACCCTTTTATTGGACACACTCTTAGAACAGCCTGCTGCTCAATAATTTACAAGTTTGGAATGTACTTAGCTCCGCTGACAACCGCGTTGACCACGGGTAAACTCTGTCAATTTGGACATATATGCCCACGAACTATAAGCTCAGAAAATGATGACACAAGACGCTTCTGCGAGAGTGACAGAACCGCACTCAACACTGTTGAACCCGATTGCTCCAACTCCCAATCGAGATTGGATGAACCCGATTGCAGCACTTCCAACTCCGATTGATCCTCCAACGGCGTTGGCGGAGCAAGCTCCACAGGAACAAACTCCACAGGAGCCCTCAACACTGTTGAATCCGGTTGCACGACATAAACACCAAAAAAGACAGGCAACTGGGCGGGCAGCGGCTGCCACCCGAAAAGTGAAACAAGATAAAATACTCGCCGAGCTTCGAGAGGCCAAACAGTCGTTGCAATCGGGAATTGCTGTTCCGGCTCAGGACCCCCAATCACAATTGGAGTTGGGGACAGAAACAGCAAAACACCCGAAGACAGCTGCGGTTCAATCTCCGCATGAACACCAATCGCGTTCATCCAATCGAGATTGGGAGTTGAGGGAAGAGCAATCGTGGAGTGTTGTAGCTCCTACCCCCTATTACATAGAAATCCTCCCGTGGGTTGTTGGTGGTGGTGTGCCAGTTGTTGGCACCGTGTGTGTGTGGAACTACCTTTCGAGACAACCCCCATCAATTCACGAATTGGAGGTGCAATCCCCGATTTCTGCGGTTCCGAAGAAAGTTCCGAAACCGATTGCGCCCCATTTAAACATTAAACGCGGTCCCTTTTATATGCAATAAATATAATGGCTGAAACCAATGGTAAAACGGTTGAAAACAATGGTAAAATGATAGTGAATGCGCTTTATCACGCCATGATGATATCGGGTCTCAGTATCGGGTTTGCTCGACTATCAAAGATGGCCTTCGGAGGGCCCGCTCCCAAATTGGACATGACCGTGAGAGACGTAGGGTTCGTGATCTTAGATGTAGCGGCCGCAGTTTGGACTCGAGATTATCTAATTAAAGCTGGAATTCTAGCTGCTAATATATGGAAATAAATGGCTAAATCTAAATCTACTTCTACTTCTACTTCGGTCGGACTATCGATATTTGGAGCGCTGATGAACGCAGTCTCGTTCAGCGGTAGCAACTTTCTATTCTCGTTAATAGGACAAAACTCGGACGCGGATGAGGAGAAAAAGCGTCACGATTTAGCTACAGGACAATTCAATAGCGCAAAGGAAGCATGGGCGGAAAAACGAACCAACCGTGTGGACTGGATCAACGAAGAGCTTCGGCGCGAGAGTCACGCCGTGAAAACTTTTCGGAACGTTGACGAATCCATGCGCGAATACAAGCTGGCATATCCGAAGAAAATTCTCGCTCCGCTGGATCGTGAGCCCCAATTTTCAGATTTCTATGTACCTTCAGAGGCCCAAATAGACCGCGAGATCGCGTTCATCGTCGTGGGAATGGGTGTGGTGGGTCTCGTCAGCTACTAAATTAAAAAAGCAATAAGCAAAAGCAATAAGAAAAATATTATTTAAAAAAAACTTTTTTTTTAAATAATATATGGGCCGCGCTCTGTGAAAACCGGCCTTAATGACAAAATTTTCGATTTGCATTTTTTTACATTTTCTGATGCGGACACCTTTCAAAAACAATATTCTGAAAAAAAAGTGCAATTATGTTTAATAGTTTTTGTTTTATCTCAGTTGTTGTAGCACCATGTGAGTCACGCCCGAAAAAAAACGTAAGGTCATCGAGAAAATGACGTTATTGAAACGGCGACGTTTGTACAATACAACTGAACAGCCTACAGCAGAAATGAGTGTTCATAGACTCATTGATTGTGCTTGCTGTAAACTGTATTTGCTGATAAGTTACACTAAATGTATCTACAAGTGTTAGTATGTATACTATCAAACATTCATCAGAATAAAACTATGATATGTACATGTAGTGAACAAAACAAACGCACAACTATCGATTTTAAATCTATAATTAGCCGACCTGTGGCTTCGTAATTTGCCACCATCGCCATAATAGATTCATATACGTGTGTCGTCAGAAAGATACATTGTAATTATTTCAAAATTGACGTCATTTACAGTTAATTGTGACGTCATTTATTGATTTAGACAATACGTCACCAAATACCAAAAAAACTAAACGACATTCCTGGTTTTGGAAATTGTAAATTATATGCACATCGTATCGGTGATTGAAACAAATGCATTGTATTTCTGTAGAAATGAATGACCAGACTCTGGATAGGCCTATGGCTGCACATACAGAGAATACGAGGCTAGTGTCTTTTGATATCAAGTTTATCAGGCAAGGCTAGGAAACGCGTAGGAATTCCGAGGCTTGCCGAGGAATTCCTACCGTTTCCGAGCCGAGCCTGATAAACTTGATATCAAAATACACTAGACTGGTATTCTATTTATCAGGAATCTGGATAGGCCTATGGCTGCACATATCAATGACTTCAGCGCCCGATGGGGTCTAGAGGGTAGTCGGCCACCCCCGGGCATTTTTAAACAAAATAAAAATCGACAGTCGATTCCCCGACTCTCGGAATTAAATTTACATCTCAGAAAGCGGGAAGAACATTTTCCTGTGTAGCCAATATGACTGACGGACGGGCTAATGTACATGTACCCCGTACTAGCAAGTAGCAGGTCTATGAGAAAATGGCTGCGCTGACTGCCCCCACTCCCTCGACTGGCCACCACCGCCAATGCCGGGAAAATGTGGAGATGTAACATACATGGTTGTATAATTGCTACATGTCCCGATAAAAATACCGGCAGTATATTCTCTCGTCGGGAATAATTTGAAAATGAAATGGGGTGTAAATATCAAACATATTCCGGAAAGCATACAGCCGGACCCACCTAGCAGTCTCCCCAGTCTCTCGACGAACAAACGGTGCTAGTTCGAAAGTATAGTAAACTATTTCAATTAAGAAGTCCCCCCCACCCTAACCTGGAATCCTGGATCCGCCCCTGGAAAGCACCGTGGCGTACGTACATGTATTCTGCATAACTGCACACTATAACACAGTCTTGTTTTTGTTGAAATAACACTCTGACACCCTGCGACTATTGTTCGAAGCGGCTCATTTGAATTTAGACGTGTTTAATGTGTTCATGTGCGTTTGCTTTATATTATTTACACGCCTCCGACTAGAAATGCCTTTTGATAACAAACAAAGCACGCAGACGTGCATTATTTAGTACAATGTAGTATAATGTAAGAAAATTAACAACAATCTGGCAAAGTCGGACTTCTTAAATGTGTAAATCTTGGAGACCTGTGCATCTGTGCAATCTGATCAGTGTCTGCAATTATTGCAAATATACTAGTAAAATTACTATACATTCATATAACTATATTTACAAGTGGTCATTTTAAAGAATATTTACATTGTTATCAAACGGCAATCGTACGGCTGATTCAATGAGATATTTTTGAAAGTCGCTAAATATTACGTGACACCGTACACGTAAGTGGTAGCAGATACAGATAGAAATCAGTAGGCTACGTCCCTGGTGGCTACAATTGTGTATTACAATTACATGTATCATGATTATTTTGTCGCAGTAAATATGCATGTAACACAATACCAACACACTAAATACTAAAACATGTTTGGCCCAGTGTAACCATGATGCGATATGCCAGGAGCGGCGTATATTTTTTGGCACTATCATAATTATATATATACTGGAGTCAGGTTGTCCGTCCGTCCGTCCGTCAGTGCGTTCGTCCGTGCGTCCGTGCGTCCGTGCGTCCGTAAACTTAACATCAGAGAAATATTGTTATAACTTCTATTTCCTTCATCTAAAATGCTTAATATTTCACACATGCATTCCTGTAAGGCTCTACTACCATGCTGTGCCAAATCCACGAGCGTCTAACTCCCGCTGGTCCCAAGGTCAAGGTCAAATACTTGGTCGCTTTACAAAACTTTACATCAGAGAAATAAGTTATAACTTCTATTTCCTTCATTGAACATTCCTAATATTTCACTCGTCCATTCCTCTAAGGTTGTACTATCATGCTGTGACAAATCTACGACCGTCCAATCCCCCGCTGATCCCAAGGTCAAGGTCACATACGTAGTCTCTACAAAACTTAACATCAGAGAAATATGTTATAACTTCTATTTCTTTCATCGAACACTCTTAATAGTTCATGCATGCATTCCTCTAAGGCTCTACTATCATGCTGTGACAAATTCCCGCTGATCTCGAGGTCATGGTCACATAGTTAGTCCCTTTACAAAACTTAACATCAGAGAAATCGGTTATTACTTATATTTCCTTGCTCGGATCTGCTAAGCCCAGAGTCAATGTCACAAGCCCACGCATTTGGAAAATTTTACATATTTTAGGGGTACATGGGCCCACGTGGGGGGTATTCCGTAAGCCTCGCTTACTGACCGATCTAGTTATACATCTGTGATACGCTTATTTTTCTGAAAATTTCCACATCGTATTTTTATTTTGATTTTTGAAACATTCGACATGCGAATCAGTAAGTTAAACGAATTAAGCCCTGTGCCCAGTTCTATTTCTTACATAATACTGATTCTGTGATGGTGTTATCTAAACATTACCAGTTGCATGGTTATTTAGTTTCAAATGTCAGGGCACAAGTCGTCCATATATTCTAAAAAATAATCGACAAAATCACTACGTGTTTCCTTGAAGGAAACCGAAAAAATAGACAACTGTCTGAACCACTATGGAAACAAAATTTTATCGTAACTTTGCGACGTCATTTTCAGGCTTTCATGACGTTGTCATTAAGGCTGGTTTTCACAGAGCGCGGCCCATATATATATAGAACGATGTTAGTTGACGAGCTTTATTACGCTTTAATCGATGTAGGCTACACGGCTCTTAGCCACCGTTTAGCTGGCGCAAAGGGTCTGATCAATCTGGCCCAAGATTCTATTGAGACGTGGCGCGAGGACGAAAAAGCGGCCACCTTTTTCGCAAAGCGGATGTTAGATTCCTCCGAGTTCCCGCTCCAATTCAATCGCGATTGGAAGAATTGGGGTAACCTAACCGGCAGCTGCAGCGAAACTTCCAACAAAGATTTAGTATCGACGACGCAGTTACCGGACGATATGGCGAGGGCATGTTGGAGATTGTTCGCCATACTAGAATACCTCGCATACGATGGACACGCGCAAGCTTGATACCAAACTATCGGTTCGCCTAACGAGCAAGCTAGCGAACACATACTATAGCCCCCGCGGCTACTGGAAGGGACTCGCGGCCATCAAGAACCTCGCGGCGGCGACCAATGTTTCCGAAAACGCAGCCAAGGAATGGCTCAAGATGCAGGCCATCTGGCAGATCTATTTACCCACGCTCACAATATTCCGCGCCCGAAATTCGACGTGCCGGTGCCGAACGAAGTCCACCAAGCAGACCTCCTATTTCTCCCTCACGATCGCGTCGGTCGCAAGACGTACAAGTACGCACTGCCAATCGTTGACGTAGCGAGTCGCTATAAGGGGGTTGAGCCGTTGGCCACTAAAGAGTCTAAGGAGGTGGCTGAGGCTCTTTCCCGAATATATAAGAGGAATCCTCTCAAATGGCCGAATCTTCTCCAGGTCGATCTCGGCCGTGAGTTCATGGGCGCGGTCTCTCATATATTGGCTAAACACGACGTTTCTGTCAGACGCGGCCGCGTCAACATCCACCGGGACCAGGGGATCGTGGAGCGGTTCAATCGAACCCTGACTGAGAGGTTGTTCGGACACCAATGTGCCAAAGAGCTTGTAGACCTTCATTCGCGATCGACCGAGTGGGTGAGCAGGCTGCCCGCCGTGGTCTCCGCACTGAACGGCGAGGTGACAAGATTGATCAGTAAGAAGCCCGTAGATGCCATCAAGGCGAAAACGATGGCGCACAAACCATCCGCCGTCTCGCGCGGGCGACCCGTTGGTTTAGCGGAGAAACGGCTTCCATCGGATGTTGCCGTCCGGTACCTCTATCAACCGGGAGAGCTCGAAGGTGGTCGCCGCCGCGCGACTGATCCCGTGTGGTCTCTCAATGTATATCATCTAGATCGATATATTACCAAACCCGATGAGCCCGTGCTCTACTATTTGGATGATGGTTCATCGCGCGGGTTTGTTCGCGAAGAACTTCTTGCGGTGCCTTCTGACACCCAGCTGTCTCCGGATGGCGTTCTCATTCACTGAGCGCTGCGGCCCCTCTTTTTCGGTTACACTCAAGACAGGTCAGCCGCACGTTACCTCTGCAGTGTCCCTTGCTGTTGTCCAGCCGGTCGACACTGAACTGCTGTGTGTCTTTGGGCTGGTACGCCCAGAGCAACTCGATGTTGCATGCCGCGCAGAGGTTCTGCTGACCGTCTTTGAGTGCGAGGATGCGGTCGACATTGAGGTTGAACCCCTGGAAACCTTTTGCCGGATCCTGGCGCTTGAAGGCCACGAGCTTTCTCTGAATAGACTTTCTAAGCTCTTGATTGGTGGGCTGATTGACCTCATTCATCCAACCACCAACACCAATCGCAGATTGATTGGTGGTGGATATACGACCCGCTGGAGCTGGCTCAGGTACTCTACTCTTGAGACGGCGAGTTAAGCAAGGTTGGACCACTCGAGGTAGTCGTCGATGATCCAGACCTTTTGTGGGTCGTGGATAGTGAGGCCATGGCTCGAGTGAACCGTAAGGGCGTAACCCAGGCGCCTCATTGGTGACAACGACGACATCATTCAGGACAAGCTCTTCCTTGTTGCCTGTACCAGGAATTGTCACAAGGATGTTCTGCTTCCGACTGTCTTTGGGGTGGTAGAGAACAGGCACCGGTGTGTCTGGGAAGTGCTCCTTATGACTTTTCAGTAACAGCTCCAGTGCCCGGTCGCGTACCTTCTGACGGCTGGTGAAGATTATGTCACAGGGCCTCCACTGCTCCACAAACAGGGCCCATCCCAGGCAGCTGGGCAGAGCCTTGCGCATCTCATTGCATTGGACTCTATCTGGCTGAAGACGGATGTGCCTCTTCAGGGTCTTGAGGGCTTTGTCTTTCGCCCTGTGGTCTACTTCGACCTCTTCGTAGTAATCTACTTTTTGCTGCAGCCAGTCGTGTGGCATCTCTTCCACGATCGGTGGAGGTAGACCTTGATCACCACAACATATGACTTGAGCCCCATGTTGATCCAGCCAGTCCAGGAACGTCTCTAGGATGTGCTTGGGCACAGTGCAAACCTTGTCCCAGATGATCACACGGGGGATGAACTTTTGACCCATCCGGTCGGGTGTCCAGTCATTCTGTCTGCTCCATCTGATGAAGCTGTGGTAGGTCTGGGCTTTGACCCCGCGAACCCGCATCTCCTTGGCCAGACGATGTGTCGGTGTAAACACTAGCGGCTCTCTTACCCGGAACAGTTCGATGGCTCTCGTAGTTTTACCACTGTCCCCACCACCATTCAGGTAACTCATCCGGTGTCGGGCTAGCAGGTCGTTGTAGAATGGCGCGGTGCTGGGCGTCATGTCCTTATCATGTATTTTATATTCTGTCTTGGGTCTGTAGGCGGCATGATACTAGGGCATGTGCAATTGCTCACCTTTGTCGCGCCACTGGGCTGGAGCAACTGGTGGAAGGTATGACATCCGAGTTAAACAACGAATGCACGTATCACTATCACATTCGCACAGCGCGTGGGCGACAAAGGCACTATTTCCGTTGAGCTTGTGTAGTGCGGTTTTTTGGATGTAGATGCTGTCAGTGGCCACCCGGACAGCCTCCTTCGAGTCGAATATCGAAAGCATAGAGAGGAGGTTGATGTGGGCGTAGGCCAACATGCTCGCCCGCAAGTGGGTGTACTAGGGCTGCGAGCCATCATAATACGTGAGAATATGACCCAAGGGGCATTTTTGAGGCGCGCCAACCAAGGTGCCGCTTTGGCGGGTGTCTTGCACAAGGAAGTCGAGTTCTCCCTGGTCTGTCACTAGCCTTCTGGTCAGTCGTTTGCCTTCGGCCTTGTTGCCTTGTGTGAACTTGCCGATAACGCTGCAGCCCTGATCACGGTTCTCAGGGAGCCAGACATCAGTTTGCTTCTCGAACGCAATAATAGCTTCGCGGACCTTGAGGCTTTTTAGGAGACCCGACTCTACGAGTAAGGTGAGCAGTGGTGTGGGAGCCCACCCCTGCTCTGCGAAATGTTTTCCAAACCACGCGGGGATGACGGGGTGAATGTTGTCTTGGAAATTCCACTCGATAACCTCGGCGAATCCAGTGCCAATATTTTTAGGGAGGGGGCATTAATGCTAACCTGGTCATCCTGTGTTTTGGGTGGCCAAACCGATCGAAATAGGGCTTGGCTTCAGCGAGGCCCTGAAAACTGGCGCGATAGCACTCCTTCATATCGATACTGAAAATATCTCGTGTGTCATAGTCCATCGAGTTCCAAAGAAGGCCACCATGACCATGCTCCACGAAAGCCTTCTGGATGTCATCCGCGAAAGGCGCCGGGGTGGGCTTCCAACGATTCTTCTCTCTGGTTATTACCGCAGCAGCATGGTTGACGCCGAAGACCTTTTCTGTAAGATCGCGGTCACCTAGACCATCGCATGCTTTAATCAAGTGGTCGTGTGTTTCCCGAGTCCGGTAGGCGGTACCGTCCTGGAGCACAAACTGGTCCACAGTTAGCTGCTTGTCCTCTCCCCCTAAGAGCCATACTGCGATCGGCTGGTCTCGTGTTGCTTCTCTGATAGCTTCCCACACATCACCCTGATATATGCGAACCCGTCTAGAACCCGGGAAGTGCAGGTCTTTAGACCAGGCGTGGCCGTTGTGGACGATGAGTTCTACTTTTCGATAGCTTTGGGTACCACATCGCTGGTACTTCCCACTGTGGTAGATGTCACCACCGGCAATGTCCTTCAAGACGATCGCCCGTTCGATAATGCTTTCAAGCTCAGCCACGTCGCCAACTGTGACACCCGGTTCATGGACCCTGTCCTCCCACTGCTGGATTTTCTGTCGCCTCGTGGTAGTGAGCCCCTGGCCCCTCGAGGCACTTTCAAAATGATCCACAACTATCTGGGCAACGCAGTTGAGGTCACCATCTCTTAGCGGAGCAAGGTTGGCAGGATCTGGGTCTTTTATTGTATACAGCCCATAGACAACAGCGGTAACGGGGTAGGCATTCTGGTAGTATGGTCTATCGATCCCGCTCAGAGCGCCCGGCTTTGTGTCACAGTTAATTTTTACAACGCCTTGGCCCTTACGCCTTTCTTTTTTCACGGGATCAAATTTGTCTTCGACCACCCAATCTCCCTCATCCTGTTCTCGTAAATAATTGAGTTTCAGGATGTATTCCCCCTGTGGGAGTTCTTGGAGAAGGCTCGATGCCCTATCGTCTGTCATCGTGCCATCTATGGATACGCGGCCCGCTTTGATATCTACTACTTTCGGGTCACCAACCCCCATCAATTCACGAATTGGAGTTGGAGGCGGGTGTTCTGCCTCAACTCTCCATGTTGAGAAGACCGCTGCGGCGCCATCAACTTCAAACTCGTCTTTGGCGTCGTTCAGAATCTTAACCCACGGTTCATCGGCTGGAAGCAGCACCAGGTGAGGGGCCTGTGTGTCTAGGTCGATAAATTGTTGATCCTCTGGGATGGGTTCAGATATTCACACAAAAATATATTGGATCAATATATCCATTATGTGATTACATACACATACTGAGTATAACTTATGGATTTCTTATCTCTAATAGGGTGTTATTTTTTATTAATTTTATAAAAATTAATATAGCAAGTTTTGTTATGTATGACAGATTACTGTATATACCGAGTATAACTTATGGATTTCTTATCTCTAATGGGGTGTTATTTCCCATAATAATTTTCTTAAGATTAAATTAT
The DNA here is from genome assembly GCA_029237695.1 of Conchocele bisecta. Lineage (NCBI taxonomy): Eukaryota > Metazoa > Mollusca > Bivalvia > Lucinida > Thyasiridae > Conchocele > Conchocele bisecta. The sequence goes on from CM055270.1 coordinate 10,642,326, forward strand.
GAGAAATTATGAGAAATTTTGACAAAATATGACAAATTATGACAAAATTGGGACTGAAATGGGGCTGGGAGGCTCGGTGAACACAGAAAAGAGAAAGGATAACAAAATAGGGACTGAAATGGGGCTGGGAGGCTCGGTGGACGCAGAAAAGGGGATGGATAACGAAATATGGAGGCCGAAATGGGGCTGGGAGGCTCGATGGACGCTGGCAAGGTCCCCCCCCCCCAATGTTGTTACTCGCCCCACCCCTCCCTGCTGCTAATTATAATGTAATATTGTTCATTTTCTTCCAAACCTGGATGTACTGGGAAACCAGATTACTCTTGTTGGATGAACAACATTATGACGTAAGCATAGTCGCGGCACCCCAAGTTGCAAACTACGAGTCGATAAAGTCTGGAAAAGTAGCTACTGTTCGCGTTTATAAGGCTGGCATATTCGATTATTTAGCCTCCTCCACCCCACCTTTATGTATACTGTTGTATGCCTCGATGACCAGGCCGTGGTGCGTATATATGCGATGTCCGGTCGAAACTTCTGGTATTTTCAATTAAATTGCCCAGTTTTACAACCACTATGAGCCCAACATTAGAAGACTGAAAACGCTGGAAACATTACAAATTTCAGGGGCGGAGGGTAGGTGGGGGGGGGGGGGCATGCCCCTGTCCTCCTAGCGCTATCGGTCCATTTCGTGGACCTCACGAATTTTAGCCTCGTCTTGATTTCACCCCTAGTTACGGCCCTGAATTCGCATAACTCTTGGCCATATTTTAAGCTTGATTCGCTTTGTTTGCATTCCAAATCATATGTGAAATGTAAGAAAATGTTTGTTTAACCAGGTGAACGGATTATCTTGAAATAATGCCCTCGCGATTGGGTCCTACCGCTAACGGAAGGCCGCAATCACTCGTGCATTATTTCACGATAATCAGTTCATCTCGTTAAATAAACAGTGTATTTACGGGGCGCCAAGTGGGACATGGCTCAATTTTGTCAACAAAATTCATTTTTGTGCCACAAAACTCAATTCTGTGTCACTAAATTCACTTTTGTGCCACAAAACTCAATTCTGTGTCACAAAATTCAATTCCGTGTCACAAAATTCACTTTTGTGCCACAAATTCAATTCTGTGTCACAAAATTCAATTCTGTGTCACAAAATTCAATTCTGTCAATTCTGTGTCACTAAATTCAATTCTGTGTCACAAAATTCAATTCTGCACACACATGTAAGAAGGACTACCATTGGTCAGAAACTGGACTGGAGAAATGGGTCACGGACGCCGATCAGCGATCCAAAATGGCGTCTGAAGAAGTAAGTTTCAGAGAACGCTGGATGAAACACACTTGTTACTGCTTTGTAGCTTAGTGTTGCAAGGTATTCTTACTGTTTAAACGTATACACGGGGTGCTAGCAAGGTCCCACGATAAAATGGTCTCGTGTGGTGGTTACAATAAGATTAGTCACAATAAGATTCTTGGATAGAACTAGAGGCATATATTTTGTAATCATAATATAACCAAAATAACTGTCCATAAAGAAGTATAATATTGATATATTGGGTTATATTTTCGCATTGAAATATTTAAACCTGCAAGTGTACTCCACCATCTAGTAAAATGGACTAAGACCGATCTCAACCAATCAACGTAGAGATGACATAGACTATCATACGCAAACTAATTTTTGTGGACAAAACTGAATTCTGTCCCACAAAACTGAATTTTTTTCACAAAACTCAATTCTGTCTTACAAAATTGAATCCTTTATAACAAAAATGAATTGTGTATATCAGAAATTTACATAATTGGATTTTGTGATTTTTAGTGTTACAAAACTCAATTTTGTCTGGACAAAATTGGTTTTGTACACATAATTAACCTGTCCTGCATGGCGCCCAGTAGTATTACATTCTTGTGAGTTATTTGCACGGGTTTTGCTGTGAGGGAAAACCCGTAATCAACTCCTTACAAATAATACACCGTGAAGAGAACACCCATAATTGCGCGTGTGCTTTCCTGGAAACCACCAGCTACCATGAATTTTTTTAAATTTTTATTAGTCAAAATAAAGAAAACTTGGAGAGCATCGACTAATCTACAATGTCAATCTCATCGAACACATTCCAAACATGTACTCAAATTTATCTAGTTCATAGAAACAGATGCGTAATTTGGTTTACATGACGTCACTTGTACGCGGGGAAACACGTCGTTGGGCAACTATTCCTGCGCAGAGTACAAGTCATTGATTATAATCTCAAAAATAGACTAAATGTGCATATTTATCCGCGGTGGAAGTGTAATAAATAGAATATTCCATCGTACATGTTTGAATAGCGGAAATAATACACTCGAGTCCGAAAGTTGAACAGTAATTAACTTGATATACGTTTGATAAAATCATGGGCAAACGCAACACAAAGTTTTCATTTGTTGACATCGAGTATACGTTGAACGTGTCAAAAGTCGCATAAATATGCCGAGATATTCTGTATATACGGGGCGCCATGCAGGACAGGTTAATTATGTGTACAAAATTGAGTTTTGTAACACTAAAAATCACAAAATTCAATTCTGTGTCACAAAATTCAATTGTCACAAAATTCAATTCTGTGTCACAAAATTCAATTCTGTCAATTCTGTGTCACAAAATTCAATTCTGTGTCACAAAATTCAATTCTGCATACGTTTCGTATACAAAATTCATTTTTGTTATAAAGGATTCAATTTTGTAAGACAGAATTGAGTTTTGTTAAGAAAATTCAGTTTTGTGGGACAGAATTCATTTTTGTCCACAAAAATTAGTTTGCGTAGGATAGTCTATGTCATCTCTACGTTGATTGGTTGAGATCGGTCTTAGTCCATTTTACTAGATGGTGGAGTACAAGAAAACATTGTTAATGTTAAATGTGCGGACTATCACACTTTTACACTTATAAACATTTTAGTCGTACGAAGTTTAGTGAAACGGGACCAAGTTGACCAAACTTCACATGAATGGTGCATGCGTTACTTTGTTGCAGATTTCTTAAAATGGAGGTTGTCGCCTAATCCAAGATGGCCGCCGTAGACAAGTATATCGAATTGTTAAACGAGGACGGCCGCGGCCCGCATGTCGAGCCCGCCGAGGCATTTGATGGTCTCATGGACGCACGGACGCACGGACGCACGGACACCCGGACGTCATTGTAATCACTATGTCTCGTTTTCCGCAAGCGGGCTCGACAAAAATCATCTCAAGAACTGACAGACCGATTTCGACAGGAATGATCGATAGTCAATGCTCTTTCAGATTTGTTAAAATGAGGACCCAGGGCTAAAAAATGGGCGTGTCCTGACGTATCAAATAGGGTTAATTGTCACATTTTACCAAATATGATCATGTCAAATTCTTACATCTATAATGTTCTGAAGAACTGCCAGACCGATTTCGGCAAGACTTGACAGGAATGATAAATAGTCGATGCTCTTTCAGATTTGTTTAAGTGGTGACCGAGGGGTCAAAAATGGATGGGACCCGGGTCGGTCAAGCAAGGTCAAATTTAATTGTTTGACCGAATATCATCATGTCATCTATCAAATCGAATATATCGACGAGACGATCGCTCTGGAGCATTTTATACCGAAATCTGATGAGTACTTCATCGATGATGGCCGCCAAAATGTCATTATATTGCAACACTTCAAAGTCTTCTTCCAAACTGACGGGCCGATGTTTGACGAAACTTGGCAGGAACTATCAATAGCAGATGCTCTTTCAGATTTGTTAAATTGTGGCCCAGGGGTAAAAGGTAGGCGGGGTCCGGGAGGGTGGGGGGTAAATATGGGTGAAATGTGAATTGTGGTCATGTCAAATTTCAGGTCGGGATATTACGCCATCCAAGTCTATCCAAAAGGTTATATTTTCGTTAGAGATTCAAGTATCTTCATCTCATAAACAGCTTGGCCGATCATGGCCAAATTTCACAGTTATGGTCCGTGTGTGAAGCATTTTCAGATACGTGAAAATGAAGGTTGTCATATATTCCAAGATGACCGCTGTATAAATATAGCTAAAATTCTTAAACTATGCCATCGCCGGGTTTACCCACAACCAATGGGTCAATGTTACTCAAATGCGCCAGGGTAGTTATAACTATCAATGTTACAAAGCTACTAATACACTTTATATTCGCCAACATCCGCCTAGCGTAGCAGTAGCCTATTTCATCAACATGGCAAAGCATACTTCGCTAGCAAAGTATACTTTGAGTGAGAAATTTTCAATTTAAGGAAAAATTTATTATTTTTTATTATATTGAATTTATTACATTATCACAGCCATTTTGGCTATGATGTAATACATTCAGTATAATAGTTGTGCATACTTGTAATCATCATCAAATATATGCAGTCGTTAGTTCTATATGACATAATGCATTTCGTGAAAAATAAATGATTACTCCCTCAAAGCATACTTTGCTAGATAAGTATACTTTGCAATGTTGGTGAAATCGGCTACTGGTTAGTGTCTTTTGATATCAGGCTTAATTCGTTTGACTCGGAAATGGTAGGAATTCCCACAAAATCAGAACGCCTTTCCCCTAAAAGTAGTAGTATTACTAATAATCATATTCAATTTGCTCATATAAGGGGAATACATTCAACTACCACATACAAGAATGCCATATACGTATCTGAGGAGGCAAGCTACTGATGATGTTTGGCGAAGATCCGACTAACATATGAGGAGATATGCGAAATTTGGAGGTACATCCAAAGTTTTGATGGACATGATTGATTGATTGAGTGGTGTTTAACGGCCTATCAACAGCTAAGGTAATTTAAGACCGTGCCAACAGGTTCGATCCCGTATTTAACCTGCTGCACTGGGGTGGGGGGGGGGGGGGTCAGAAAGTTCAGAACGGAATATTTACATCTAAAACTAGATGACCGGTAAATGCTCCCCGATGACGCCTATATTGAAATTCAAAGTACTTGACCCTGGGTATTGGTGTAGTATGCTTATTAATCAAAATAAATGGTGATTAATGTGTATATGAATGTTTCAAGCTGATATCGCAAGCGGTCACAGAGATATACCAATTTCGAAAACTTTAACGCAAACTTTAACAAAATAATCTAAGTCATTTGACCATGAGCTCCTGGGCAGCATGAGTAGGGTATACAATGAAAATATAGATGGTGATCAATGTGTATAATTATGAAATTTCAAGTTGATATCACAAGCGGTCACAGAGATATAGCAATTTGAAAAAAACATTAACGTAAGGTTAACAAACAAAATTCGAAATCATTTGACCTTAGCAGTGGGCTCCTGGGCAGCATGGGTAGGGTATACAATGAAAATATGGATGTTGATCAATGTGTATATGAAGTTTCAAGTTGATATCGCACTGACTGACAAGGACAACGATACGT